>OZJO01028590.1:0-10611 GCA_900406225.1 Acrobeloides nanus | reverse complement strand
AAATGGCCAAATGATAAGATAAACAAATGTACAAGTAAACAACACTTATTTTTTCCAATCGAACCAGATCAAATATATCAAAATTATAACTGAAGTGATTAAAAAATCATCATAGAAAAAATAGAAACGGATCAAAATAAATTTTTTGATCCCTGTTATTTTTGAATGCTGTTGTTACACAACAACTGTGAGCTTTTAAGTCGATGAATCAGCAAAAAATGTAAGACGAAAATCAATTTCCGGTTTAAAAAATGTCAAAAATCATACTTAAAAAATAATCAACTAGGGGTACAATTAGGGAATGTGCATTTGGGCGACAATGACAAAAGTTGCACCAAGCCGGAGGGATAAAAGTTGCCACAGACAACATGTCTCTCCATGTTTTGCCCAGAAACAACTTTTGATCCTCTAAGTTTTATAGTCCGTTTTTCGCCCATAATTTTAAAAAGCCCGCATGCGATAGCCAAGTGGATAAGTAAACTGCCCATCCGATCTGGCAAGTAACATTGGGTCTGCAGGATCGATCCCACTAGGGCAAAAATTTTGATTTTCAAAAAAATTTTACAAACGATAGAGCAAAAATTTTTGTTCCATTTTTGTAATACAAGTTTTTTTGAAAATCAAAATTTTTATCCTAGTGGGATCGATCTTGCAGACCCAATGTAGCATAACTTGCCAGATCGGACTAGCGGCTTCCTTACCGACTCGTCCATTGCATGCGGATTTTTTTAAATTATGGTACAGTGTACAATATGGTACTAGTTTTACTCGTCTCGATGAGCTGAATCGAATGACGTTAACCGTTTTAAAAATTTTCCCATATTTCATTTTGGTCCGCCGTGTCTCTAGATAGCCGGTTTTCTGCCAAAAATCCGAATTTTAGTTCATTAGTAAATAATTTAAAAAATTCCAACCAAAATCATAAAACTCAATAAACCACTTAAATTCATTCATAATCCGTAAAATTCTGAACGGAAGGAAGAGTCTTTTTGGCCGGCCGTGGCTCGTTCATTCCTGGACTCTCACACAAATAGGAAAGCAATTTGGAAACCCACTAAAAAGCGAAAAGGAAGAAGAAGACCCACCGAGAAAAATAGAAAGTTGTAACGTCTAAAAATATATATCCGCGTATAATTTGTGCAAATTGCCGGAGTTTGTGGCGTTTTAGTTTTAAAGACGCGAAATCAATAAATGAGACTGGGAATAATTTAAGGAAAAGGTTTGGATGGTGTTTCATGTTGCGAATATGGAAGATGCATGGCTGGGTTTGGCGAAGATAGGGGATTAAATTTCATGGGCTTTAAGAGAAGGGGCATTTGTTTTATGAATTTTGACAAATCTCCTTCAACAAACATCCCCAAAATCATTAAATTTGGGGAGGTCGCGCTATCAAAAATTCGATTTTTCACTGAAAATTAAATTTTTTAGAGAAACAAAAATTTTCGAAAAAATAAAATCTTCAATTTTTGACGAATAACCTTTCTCCGAAAGTCCCGAAAAAGCGACAAAAAACTCCCTAGAGACCCATTTTCCGAGATTAAATTGAAAAAGAAGACGGAATTTATAATTTTCAGTCCATAAATTCCTCCGATTAATATAGAGAGATCTGAATTTGCGCTTCCCTAGTCAAAAAGAAGCCGTAAATTCAGGTAAAATCGGAAGAAGTCCTCTGGAAATAACTCCCTAATGAACTTAGGCTAGTTTCCACTTCTGCCTAACGTGTGGATTGACCATAAATAACACATACTTTGATTAGAAAATTTAGTCAAACGGAAATAATTTGTGAGCCTAGGCTAGATTTTCCTAGGCTTAATTGGATGGGGGAAAATATGGATATATAAAAGCGTAGAAAAAATGACTTTTATGGAAATAACTCATTGGGTAAAACAGTGTAAGGAAACAAGATGTTTGTTTTGCTTTTGTGCGCTTGATTTTTCAGAAATCTAGGAAACACTTGAAATAAAATTTTGGAGCTACTGAACTTGGGGGGGGGGGCACTTAACGTGACCCTAAGGCCGAAGTAAAAAGTACCGAAATTTTTTTCGAATTTTTACCGTTTCTTATCGAATTTTTACTTTCTTCTATGCTCTTTAATGGAACACCCTACAAGCGGCCTATCATTCGAAAGCTCTTGGCCTGAAAAAATTCTCAAGTAAAAAAATTTATAGCCATCATCTGGTAAAAGTTATAACCAAAAAACGCTAAACATGAGCGTAGGAATTCCCAAAAACAAAACAAACGTATGCGTTAAATGAAAAAAGAGTTGTAATGAAAGAGATATGGATGCATAGGCAAAAGATTATTAATGCAAGTAAAGATGGCACATCTATCATTTTTCATCTTCTATAGCCGGCAGCATGCCAAATTCGATTGTTTTCGGCTAGGAAGAGGAGATAGAATTAAAATGTCGATATTTTTATATTTCACTTAAAATGTAGCATGAGGGACTAAAAAATGGCAACTTTTGTCTGATTGGACTGATTCTATAAACTTCAATTTCCACAAAATATCAAACTCAACGACCCAATTTACCAAATGAGTAATTGCAACGATCCCTGCCTCTAATATCAACAAATAACACAAAGGACATGGAAATGGACCTCTCTTTCAAACAACGTATGATAATTAGGCATGGGTAGAATGGAGACACACCGCAGCGTGAAAAAGGCTCAACTCTACTTCTCTACACGCTTGTTGTCGTTTTTGCATTTCTCACACAATAATCCATCCACTTCCTTGCAAACAACAAGGGTGCAGTGTTGATTTGGGCTGGCATTGAGCCGATCGACAGTTTCTATAGACCCGGGCCAATTTACACAATTGCGTGTTTGAGAGTTTTAGACTGCCACTGTGCATTTGAGTGAAACCGACGATGATCTATTTTAGAGGTTTATGAGGGAGGAATTTTTTTATTGTGACAGTCGGAGAAACCCAGGGGAGGAAATTTGTTTATAAAAAAACTTGAACAACTACGATAGATGAATAATAGAAAAAATGATTAGTCATTTACTGCTGTAGGAAATTTTTTATTGATACAAAGGAACACAAACAAGTTGTAAAAATAACAATAATTATATTTGGTCGATCCAAAAGCCCCTCCCCCAATTCAAAAGATCCGAAAAGTTTGCCCCTGGGGAGGTACGGCGTACAATAATTCCGAAAAGGTGTTGGCAAGGATCAGCTCACCAAGCGCTTCAAAACGAGTACCATATCACGGGGTTTTGGGGGGTTGACGCATGGACGAGTGGCTAAAGTGACAGATTTGCAGTTTATAGGTCGTGGATTCGAATCCCGGCCCGAAATTAAAGTTGTCCCAATTCCATGAAAATTTTTGCATATCCATATTTTCCTTCATTTCCAGAAATGGATTTCGCCGAACATATTTTTCACCGAAGCTTCATTTCACCAAAATTTTTTTGGCCGAAAATATTTTTGATGAAAAATTGAATCAAAGTATACTGAGATTTGGCATATAGTTAGGGTTGCCAGATTAATACGTCTAGATTGCAACTGCAACGTCAGATAGGTCTCTGCAACATCTAAGACAAAGGCTTTTAACAGCGTTGCAACATGAAAAAAATTTCAACAGGGAATTTATGAAGAATCTTATTGAAATTTCTTACTTTGACCCCAACTGACATCTCTGACTTTTAGGCAAAACCTTCGAGATCTAGAAGAGAATCGAACCCATTGGCGTACGGGTCGGAGCACTACTATTGAACTACAGGGTCACATGAAAAGTGGCCTTCCAATAAATCTACTTGTAGCAGTATCCATTTCCCTCAATCATTGTTGTAGAAAATTTAAAACTTGTTTTACAAAAAAATAATATAATTTTCAATAGTGCAAGTTATTTTTTATCGGTACATTTGCCTCCAAAATTTCTTTCATTGCTGCTAACAAGCGTTCAACATTGGTGACCGTGAAGCCTTTTTTCATGCTGCTATCTGTCCGAATCACTACATTATAGTGACTAGAATTGGGGGTGTTACTAAAATTGTTGGTTACATTTTTTAAAAGAGGTTTTGTTGCAGTTGATACCAGTCACTTCACCAGAGACGCGAGTGTGATCACAGAAGAAGGTACGGTAGGTGTAAAAATTTCAAAATATAGACGAAAAATCAAAATTTTTCTCCCTGGTAAAAATCATAAGGGGACCCTTGTTTTTTTGGCTTTTTTCCCTCATTTTGTTGGAACAGACTATAGGATGATGACCATTCATAATGTTTGAGCGAGTTCGATTCCACCATGGTCGAATTTTTATTTTAATGAATCATAAAAAGTTGTAAAAGCAAACCCCCTTAAAATTACATAAAAAATTTTTTGCCTATCATTAGTTTTTCGAGAAATATTTTCTGCGCTATAGATCGCTGGTTCAATCTCTGGTCGAATTGTTGTTAATCATTTAATAATTCTAAATGAGACGAACAAAATGACACCAAAATGATCCAATTTGAACATTGTTTTGGTTTATTGAAACGAAAACATGAATCAAAATTTTCGTTTCAATAACCCAAAATAATGTTCAAATTGGATAATTTTGGTGTCATTTTGTTCGTCTCATTTAGCTATAAAAANTTCCGCAAAAAATTCAAAAAAGTTTGTGTATTACAACGAAGAGCTTGTAACAAATTCAAACGCAATTATCTCGAAAACTACAATGATTCAGAACATGCCGTAAAAACAAAAAATGCTCTTTCCGAATATATCATTTTTTCATATGATTGTAACTTACTGGACTGGTCCTTTAAGTCCACCTTGTATATCTATCTCTTGAAATTGCGATAAAATGTGAAGTGAAAGTTTATCGCCACATTTTTCCTGTTATCTTTTTTGATTTTTGTTGATGTGGATCAACTGCTGCCAGTCTCACGGTTATCGAGGATTAAAATCATACATGACCAAAGGTGGTAATAAATTACCACAGGGTTGTACGGTTGTGCCACCCGAAAAAGGAGGGTTGTGCTTCGGCGTGAAGCGCCAAGGTTCTGCGGAGATAATAATGGGTTGTGTTCGGCGCTATGCCCCAAGCACAACCCTTGTACTGTTTGTATGGGTTGTGCTTTTTTTCGAAAAAACAAAGGGTTGTGCTTTTTTTTGTGAAAAATAGGGTTGTGCCTTTTTTCGAAAAAAATTACCACCACTTGGTCATGTATGATTAAAATCAAAAAGTATCAAGATGGTCCATATTATAAAAAATTAAGATATCTTTTAAGCGTTATGACTAGCCCACCTGGGACATGCCAGCAGCGATTGAGACTGTTTCATAATAACAATGACGTTTTGCACCTATATAAGTAATGGCAGGCGTATTGGGTTATTCGGAAATTGATGTTGTTTTTATTTTTGACAATCGTTTTAAACATAATTTTTCATTATTATGTAAGGACATATGCTGAATACGATCAAATCAATCGTTTTGATGCAATTCAATATATATGTATGTCGTCTAGTGCTGAATACGATGGTGATATTTATTAGAAATATAATTTTTTGTATAAAAAATAGGGGGTTATTCTTAAAAATTGAAAAAATTATCCCCTAAAATTTTCATACCGATGGTAAGCAACTGCTTAAACAAACTGCTTTGCAGCTTTATAAAAATATATAGTTGTACATTAAAACAACAGATTAAAGAAACAGACCGTTTGGCTTTTATATAAATGTATGAAACACCTGAAATTTATGAAACATTTGAAATAATTTATAGAATATACCTTTTTTCAGCAAAATTAGTTATGGTAAACCCCAAAAATTCTTCTATGCGACAAAAGACAGCATGGAAAATTCCATGTTTAGGTAATTTTTTTATTAAATCTCGAAAATATTCATTCATTTTCAGTGCTAATCTTAATTCTGGGATGTGCGTTTTTGGCATCTATTTTATGTAAATTCACATAAATTTGCAATTTTTCATTTTCTATCAATTTGAATGTTTTAGTATATTTTATACATGCTATTCAAGACTTAAAAGCATTAGGGGAACTCCAAACTACCCAATGTGGTTTACGGCAATTATTTGGAGGTATAATAATAAAATTATTAAACTAATAAAAAATATTATAGAAGTGCCAAAACATGACGCATTTGCAAAGCTGGTATGCTTTTTTGAAACCTTTCACTTAATAATTTTTTAAGAAAAATAGCAGTTCGACTCCTTCAAAAATACGAGCAAAAGAAGGGGAGTTTCCATGGATGGTGAAATTTTTTTCTCTCAAGGACAATATTCAACATACTACATGTAGTGCGACGTTGATTTCCGACAGTTATGTTCTCACCGCAGCGCATTGTGTGAAAAAGATTTTTACAAACGAGACTGGGTAATTTTAAAGCCGATTAGATCCGTTGATTAGAAAAACTGTGTGCTTCCGAAATATAATTGTGGTCAGGGATGGAGCAGACAACAGCAGTGGCTGTTGTCTCCTCCATCTCTGGCCATAATTATATCTCGGGAGCACAAAACTATGCCAAATTATAGTCCATTTCCATACCAAACTTAAAAGTTTAAATACACCATATAGTCCATTTCCGCCCAAAAAAGTACGTTTGCAATGGCCAAGTGGTACAAGAAGCTGGCCATTCGATCAGGCAAGCTAAGCAACGTTGAGCCCGCAGGTTCGATCACACTAGGGACGAAACTTTAAATTTCAAAAAATTTTGATTTTAAGAAACAAAAATTTGTACTCAATGGAAATTTTTTTAAAGTTGAAATGCAAAAATTGCCCTATCGGGATCGAACATGCGGGCTCAACGTTGCTTAACTTGCAAGATCGATGGTCGGCTTCTTGGACCTCTTGGCTATAGGTGCACAATTAGGGGGGAGGGCATGGGTCCCTGATACGACATGTTTCTAGAATTACACTAACACCTAGATAAATAGCGATATGAAATGTTTTTCGATTTACACGACCACCTCTAAACACTAAAAACATGTTGCATTTAGAAAAAATAGCGCCGCAGGCAATACTTTTTATAAAAATTATAAAAAATAGCATCAAAAATTTTGTACATTTCGGTACTGTTCCTTGTAAGTGATCAATTGCACTGCGCTATGATGTCTCAACTTTTTTGTGCACTCCAGTTGAAACGAGCTATATATATAGATGGGCTTACTTGTTGCTTTTTGGCAAAGATGATACCATGTTTGTGAATAGCTCTATGAATAATCTCTCTCGTGAATTAATAAACCATGCCTTAAAAACTTGGCGCGATAACATTAGTGAATGGGCTAAACAAGCAAAAGATAATTCAAGTCTAGTGGATATGCGTTTTATTGATTCAAAAGATAATATCATTATACATCCGGATTATGAAACGGGTGCACATCCTCTTTACGAACGGTATACGATCAACGATATTGCTGTTATCAAGGTAAAACACGATGGACGAAAATTGAAAAAAATCGGGGAAATGTCGACATGGCAAAATGGATAGGAACGTTCACCATGCACCTTGAACGGTGAAGGTTCGATCCCCAGGAGTTAAATGAAAGGGGACGGTGGCTAGCGAAAGGAGACTGTATGATCCTATCCACTTTTTAAAAGGTTCTAATAAAAGAACTATTACATCTAAAATTTTAGCTCAACTAAAGTATTCTGTTTAATAATAAGATACAACCGGTTTGTTTAAGTCACCAAGATCCATACGAATTAGAAGAGGATAGCCGGCTACCAATTTTTGTTGGGTGGGGAGCTGATGAAAATAAAGGTCGCATTCATAAAGCTATTTCACGAGAACTTTGAGTGGGAGCAACCGAATTGTGGACACAATTTCAATGCACGTAAGCTAGCATTTTTTGAATTTTTCGGACAAAAGGATTTTTAGTATTATGTATAGTCAAATAAAAGATAACGGATACTTATGCTTTGGTTCATATATGACTCAACGATTTGATCGGGTATAGTTTAACTCGATTTTTGACGAATTTTTTAAATACGTGAGTAAATTATTGTTCATTCTGTACATTATTGTTTTTTTCTTTTTCAATTGTTCATCATAAAAGTATAGAAAGTGGCATTAATTACGAGTACACCCTAACAAATGCCCCACCAAAATTTCAAATCGATATTCGGTGACCAATTTTTAACCAAAAATCGAAGCTGGTGGCCCATTTTTTAACAAAAATATCAATTACAATTCGACTCGGAAAGCACTTCGCCTTCGGCTCAAATCGTGTTCCTCATGTCGAAAAACCCCTAATACAAAAATCAGCCAATTTGAAGTTTTTTTTTGAAAAATCGAATCTTTGACCTTCGTAGGGGGTTACCCAGGTACTCCTGCGGTCAAAATTGAAAATTATCGCCGGCATCGTGTTACCCATGTCGAAAAACCCCCCGAGTACAAAAAATTAGACAATTTGGAGCACTTTTTGTAAAATTGAATTTTTGACTTGAGGGGGCTATCCCCTCTATGTAAGGGTACCCCTTAAAGGAGGGCTGAAATTCATAACAGGATCTCCGGGTCCTAAAACGAGCTATAAAATAGTCAGGCAAAATCTTCGTGATCTAGAAGAGAATCGAACCCATGCCCACCACTTTTTACGTGTATTGAACTACAGGGTCACATGAAAAGTGGCCTTCCAATAAATCTACTTGTAGCAGTATCCATTTCCCTCAATCATTGTTGTAGAAAATTTAAAACTTTATTTACAAAAAATAATATAATTTTTAATAGTTCAAGCTATTTTTTATCGGTACATTTACCTCCAAAACTTCTTTCATTGCTGCCAAAAAGCGTTCAATATCGGTGACCGTGAACCCTTTTTTAATGCTGCTATTTGTTCGAATCACCACATTATAGTGGCTGGAACTGGGGGTGTTACTAAAATTGTTGGTTACATTTTTTAAAAGAGGTTTTGTCGCAGTTGGTACCAGTCGCTTCACCAGAGACGGGGATGCGATCGCAGAAGAGGGTGTGGTAGGTCAGAAAATCTCAAAATATAGGCGAAAAATAAAAATATTTCGTCCCAGTAAAAATGATAAGGTGACCCTTTTTTCGGCACGAGTGTACGCTACTGGTTGGTAATAAAACAAGGTCGAAATTAGGGTCAGGCTATTCACTGACCACCATATTGTAGTGGTTCGGTACGATGCCAATGAGTTCAGCATCACCTGGCACACGCAAGGTTCGGTTTCACCTTGCATCCAAAAGATTTTGCAGAACAAGTGATAGATCGGGGATAACAACAACATATTCTTATAAACTCTGTATCTTGTCGAGATTGTCGCGAATGGCCTAATGGCTATAGTATGCTCCAACCGGACTAAGGGAAAAAGTTGTTCCTAAATGGCCTAATGGTTAGGACGCTGGCCATTCATATTATAGGTGCAGGTTCGATCCCCGGAGGTTGAAATTTTGTATTTTATCGATTCATAAAAAGTTGTTAAAGCAAGTTCCCATTAAAATTAAGAAGTTTTTGCATTACAGGAACTTGTTGCGCTGGGGAGAGAGGCTTCTTTTTTTTAATGGGTTGATTTCATTTTGGCTTGATGGAGGCGGACGACTACTTCGTCCAAAACTGTAGTAAAGGAGAGAGAAGGGTTGGAGGAAGGGGACTTTTTTGGGTGGAGAAGGGGTGAACTTTTTGGTAGGGGGAGGGAAAGTGGATTTTTTGAGAGGGGAGGGGGTAAAATGTTCCCTTTAACTTACCGTTCCATATCATGAGCCCACCAAGTATCAACTCTTGCCCAGCCATGTCTAGAAACAACAAAAGTATTTGATAGCCACTTTTGTTTCTTGTAAAATACAGCCCTGATTTCTTTGAGTTGAACTCGTTTCTTTTGAAAAAAAGTAGAATAATTTTTTATGGTCAGCTCTGTGGGGGTGACCTGAAAATTTTACGAATTTTAAAATGTTTACAGAATTTTTAAATTTACCTCAATAAAACGATCTTTGTATAGATATGTAACCGTCATTTTAGCTCAAATACCTAAAAATTTTAAAATTCGGGTTCAGAGTTTTTATGACCAAAAAATGATATTTTTTCAACTAAAAATCTCATTTTTTGGCATTCATTTTTAACGAATTTTTTGTGAAAAAAATGAATTTTTTTATTGAAAAAATTCAAAAAATGGACATTTTTTCAAAAATTTACAAAATTGGAAAAACACCTCGATTGTATTAGTACATGGGGAACCCATTACTTTAATGTTTTAAAATTCACGACCCCACTCACAAAAAGCTGCATCTATCTAACTTTACATCAAATTCTCAAAACAACAAAAAACTCAAGGCTAGACTACCTCTCTCGAAATGTAATGTCAATTCATTTTATACAATTTTTTCTCCCAATTTCCTTATAAAAAATTCATAAGAACAATTAAGTGTTAATGGTCTAATAAACCGAAAGTGGCCATATTTTTGCAAACCCATGTTTTCTAGGAATTCTATTTTTGCACGATCAAAGATCTTGACACAATCAAGATATAAAATTTGCATAAAAATACTTTTTATACAATTCAACTAAGCTATAAGGAAATTATAAGGAAAACGCTAATAAATGAATTTCATAGTGCATACGGCGGCCCAAAAAGTGCAAAAAGTGGGAACACCCCCAAAAACTCTATAGAATCGGCCAGAAACTTGTCCTAGGGGGTTTATCTATGCTAGAAA
>OZJO01028588.1:0-16716 GCA_900406225.1 Acrobeloides nanus | reverse complement strand
GACGCGCGGCCTGCGCGCGCAGCAGCTCTGCGGCCGGCACGCCCGCGCGCATGGACAGCTCGAGCGCCCGCACGGTCTCGACGGTGACCGGATGCCCCGCCTCGGCCGCCGCGCGCCGTGCAGCATCGAGCGATGTGCCGCCCGACAGCGCGATGGCGACGAGGTCGGCGTCGATGCCGGCCACCCCGGCAGCCGGCTGCGCGCGGGCGACGAGGCGCCGTGTCCAGCGGCGGGCGAGGAGCATCAGCGCGACACCGGCGAGGAGGCACGCGATGCCGATCGGCGAGCGCACGACAGCGGACAGGTCGAATCCGAGAGTAAGGGACAGCAGCACGGCGACGGCGGGCAGCCATGCCACCAGCCGCGCGGTCGCGACCGGTTCCGCCAGGGCCACCGCGATCTCGTCGCGCACCTCGTCGGCGTCGCGCACCGCCGTCGCGGCATCGCGCAGTGTGACCGCGAGCGGCGCGCCCACCGTGATGGCAACCTGCCACACCGCGGCGAGCGGCGCCCACTGGTCTCCGAGTCGCGCCAGCGCGACGGCGCGGTCGCCACCGTCGGTGAGCGGTGCGAGATCGCGCGCGCCCGCAGCGACGATGTGCTCCCACGCTCGATCGGGGGTCACGCCCGCTTGCAGCAGCACCGCGAGCTGCAGGGCGACATCGGCGGACGAGGACATCGAATCGGGAGCGCGGCGCCGGGAGCCACCGCGCACGGCGCCGATCATGCGACGGGCTCCGCCTCGACGCGCAGTCGCCCCGCCTGGAGGACCGGCACACCCACGGCCCCGACACGGCGGCGGCCCGCGGCATCCCGTTCGAGGAAGACCACCGCATCGATCGAGCTCGCGACCTGTCTCGCGAGCGCCGCGTCGTCGAGTCCGGCGAGAGCACCCAGCGCCTCGAGTCGGGCGGCGACGTCGCCGATGCCGTTGGCGTGCACGGTGCCCGCGCCGCCGTCGTGGCCGGTGTTGAGCGCCGTGAGCAGTTCTCGCACCTCGGCTCCGCGACACTCGCCCACGACCAGCCGATCGGGCCGCATGCGCAGCGCCTCGCGCACCAGTCGGTCGAGACCGATCGCACCGGCGCCCTCGAGATTGGCCTGCCGGGATTCCAGGCGAACGTGATGCGGGTGCTCGAAGGAGAGCTCGGCGACATCCTCGATCGTGACGATACGTTCGGTCACCGGTACGGCCGCCAGCATCGCGGCGAGCAGTGTCGTCTTACCGCTCCCCGCGGCGCCCGCGATGAGCACGTTGCGGCGGTGAGCGACGAGATCGTCGAGCCGAGACCGCTGCGCGGGGCCGAACATCCCGCCACGCTGGAGATCGTCGAGGGTGGGCGACTCGAACCGTCGCGCCCGGATCGAGACCACCGCGCCGTCGACAGCGAGCGGTGGCAGTACGGCATGCACGCGCAGACCGCCGGCGACGCGCACATCGATGCAGGGCGTCGCGTCGTCGATGTGACGACCGCCCAACGCGATGAGATGCACGGCAAGTGCACGGGCGTCCTCGGCGCTGAGTCGCACCCCCTTCTCGTGCACGGCGCCATCGCCACGATCGACGAAGACCCCGTCGCCGCCGTTGACGAAAACGTCGGTCACGGCAGGGTCGGCGATCAGCGGCGCCAGCACCCCGAACTGCGCGATCGGGCGCCCGGGCGCCAGGTCAGCGGATGCCATGGGTGCCGCGGACGAGGGCCGGGCGACGAAGAGCTGCTGCACACCGGCGACGTTAGAAAGACGCGGATGCCGCGGCATCCTGCCCGCTCGCATCGGTGGAGCATCGAGCGATCCCGAGTCGGCCGCCGCGCCTGGGGAGGAATCCGGGGGGATGTGAGACGCAACATCGCCGCCCTTCGGGTAAAAGGCGGCGATGTCCTGGCGGGAGGCGGCGCCCTGGGGGAAGGGCGCCGCCTCGCACGCCACCTTGCATTGGGGGTTGCGGGTGACATGCAGAACGCGCGAACGCGTTCCGAAGCACACCTTACGCAACCTCAGGCATCGTGCCAAACCCGGGCGCCCCGCAACCTCGCGCAACGTTCGGCACCCGAGCGTGTCGCGGCGCGGTGCTATACACAATGTGGACCTTCGTCCCTCTCGACGGCACGCAAAGGAGCGAGCAATGAGTCAGATCGACAGCCTTCTTCACGAGGACCGGCACTTCGCGCCCGCCGCTTCCTTCCGCGCCCAGGCCGTGGGCACCGCGGAGCTCTACGAACGCGCCGCAGCCGACCGCGAGGGCTTCTGGGCCGAGCAGGCGCGGGAGCTCGTGCACTGGCACCGCCCCTTCACGCAGGTGCTCGACTGGACCAACCCGCCGTTCGCGGAATGGTTCGCCGACGGCGAGCTGAACGTCGCCTACAACTGCCTCGACCGGCATGTCGAGGCAGGCAACGGCGCCCGCGTCGCCCTCTATTGGGAAGGCGAGCCGGGAGACTCCCGCCAGGTGACGTACGCCGAGCTCACCGACGAGGTCAAGCGACTCGCCAACGTGCTCGGCGACCTCGGCATCGGCCGCGGCGACCGCGTCGCGATCTACCTGCCGATGATTCCAGAGGCGGTCGCGGCCATGCTCGCGGTCGCCCGCGTGGGAGCGATCCACTCCGTGGTGTTCGGCGGGTTCTCCGCCGACAGCCTGCGCGCCCGCATCGACGACGCCGGAGCAAAGCTCGTGATCACCGCCGACGGCGGCTGGCGCAAGGGCAAGGTCTCACCGCTGAAGCCCGCCGTCGACCAGGCACTCGCCGACCGCGGATCCGGGGCGCAGGAGACCGTCGAGCACGTGCTCGTCGTCAAGCGCGGCGACAATCCCGTCGACTGGGCCGAAGGGCGCGACATCTGGTGGCATGAGGCCGTGCCCGCGGCATCCGCCGATCATGAGGCGCAGCCGTTCCCCGCCGAGAACCCGCTGTTCATCCTCTACACGTCGGGTACCACCGGGAAGCCGAAGGGCATCCTGCACACGTCGGGCGGGTACCTCACGCAGGCGACCTTCACCAACAAGGTCGTGCACGACATCCACCCCGAGACGGATGTCTACTGGTGCACCGCCGACATCGGCTGGATCACAGGCCACTCCTACGTCACGTACGGTCCGCTCTCCAACGGCGCGTCGCAGGTGCTCTACGAAGGAACTCCCGAATCACCCGAGCCCGGCCGCTGGTGGGCGCTGGTCGAGAAGTACAAGGTGAGCGTGCTCTACACGGCGCCCACCGCCATCCGCTCGTTCATGAAGCAGGGCCGGCAGATCCCCCAGCAGTACGACCTGTCGAGCATCCGGGTGCTCGGGTCGGTGGGCGAACCCATCAACCCCGAGGCTTGGATCTGGTACCGCGAGATCATCGGCGCTGACGAGGCCCCGATCGTCGACACGTGGTGGCAGACCGAGACCGGGGCCATCATGATCTCCGCACTGCCCGGCGTCACCGAGACCAAGCCCGGTTCGGCGCAGGTGCCGATCCCCGGCGTCTCGATCGACGTCGTCGACGAGAGCGGCGCCCACGTCGGCAACGGCAACGGCGGACTGCTCGTGATCACCGAGCCGTGGCCGTCGATGCTGCGCGGCATCTGGGGCGACCCCGAGCGGTTCGTCGAGACCTACTGGGAGAAGTTCGCCGACCAGGGGTACTACTTCGCGGGAGACGGCGCGCGCCTCGACGACGACGGCGACATCTGGCTGCTCGGCCGTGTCGACGACGTGATGAACGTCTCGGGCCACCGGCTCTCCACCGCCGAGATCGAGTCGGCTCTGGTCGCGAACGAGGCCGTCGCCGAGGCTGCGGTCGTCGGAGCGAGCGACGAGACCACCGGCCAGGCTGTCGTCGCATTCGTCATCATCAAGGAGAACTACCTCAAACAGCACTCCCCCGATGGGCTCGCCGGCACACTGCGCGGGTGGGTGGGCGAGCAGATCGGTCCGATCGCGCGCCCGCGTGACGTCTACATCGTGGGCGAGCTGCCCAAGACCCGTTCCGGCAAGATCATGCGCCGTCTGCTCCGGGATGTCGCGGAGGGCCGCGAGGTCGGCGACACCACGACGCTCGCCGACACGGCGGTGATGAGCGTCATCTCGGCGCAGGTGCGCTGACACGCCCTATATAGAGGAGGGGTCGGCGCACAGGCACCGACCCCTCCTCTCGCGTGTGCGCTCAGGCGAGAGTGAAGATGACCTCGACCTCGACAGGCGAGTCGAGCGGGAGCACGGGAACACCGACGGCGGATCGCGCGTGGCGGCCGGCCTCACCGAACACCTCGCCGAGCAGCTCGCTCGCTCCGTTGATGACGCCCGGCTGGCCGGTGAACTCCGGCACCGACGCAACGAAGCCGGTGACCTTCAGCACACCCGTGAGCTTGTCGACTCCCCCCACGACCGCTGCCGCGGCGGCGATCGCGTTCAACGCGGACTGGCGGGCATAGGAGGCCGCATCTGACGCCGGCACGAGGCCGTGGCCGTCTCCGACTTTGCCGGTGGCCGGCAGCGCACCCGACACGAACGGCAGCTGACCGGCCGTGTAGACGAGGTCGCCGTGCACCTTGGCGGGCACGTAGGCCGCCACCGGAGGGACGACCTCCGGCAGCTCGAGTCCGAGCTCGGCGAGGCGGGCACTGATGGTCATCGGTCTTCTCCTTCGAAACGCTGCGCGGCCTCGGCGGCGGCCGCGAGTCCCACGTTGGCTGCGGCATCCGTCGTCACGGGCCGCTTGAAGTAGGCGACGAGGCCCCCCTCGGGTCCCGTCACCACCTGAACGAGCTCCCACCCATGCTTGCCCCAGTTGTTGAGGATCGCGGCGGTGTTGTGGATCAGCAGGGGCGTGGTGAGGTACTCCCACGTGGTCATGAGGCTCCGTCGGGTCGTGGTCGGGCGCGCACGGGCGCGGGCCTGCAAGGCTTCGCCCAGCATCCTGGCTTACGATCAAGCCTATGCCTGCATCGAAAACCACGGGTGGTGGTCTGCTTGCCGGACTCGCCGGACTGATCGGACTCAGCGCCGTCGCTGGAGTCCTCATCGCCGCCACGGTCACCCCCGCGATCGCGGTCACCTCGGCCACCGCATCGGGTGCGATCAACATGTTCGAGGATCTCCCGTCGAACCTCGACATCCAGACCCTGATGCAGCCGACGGTCTTCTACGCGAAGGACCCGTCGACTGGCCAGTACACCGAGATGACCTCGTACTACACCCAGAACCGCACGCCGGTGACGTACGACGAGGTGGCGCCGGTGATGTACCAGGCGATCCTCTCGAGCGAGGACCCGCGGTACTACGAGCACGGCGGGATCGACCTGATCGGCACCACGCGCGCGCTGCTCTCGAACATCCAGGGCAACAACGTGCAGGGTGGATCCTCGATCAGCCAGCAGTACGTGAAGAACGTGCTCGTGCAGAACTGCTACTCGACGGCGACGAACGACGCCGATGTGCAGAAGTGCTACAACGACGCCACCAACTCGTCGGGCGGCAGCGGCATCCAGCGCAAGCTGCAGGAGATGCGCTACGCCATCGCACTCGAGCAGAAGTATTCCAAGAACGACATCCTCGTCGGCTACCTGAACATCTCGAACTTCGGCGGGCAGACGTACGGTATCGAGGCGGCAGCCGAGCGCTACTTCGGCGTGCACGCCAAAGACCTGAACCTCGAGCAGGCGGCGACCCTCGCGGGCATGGTGCAGAATCCGAACACCTACCGCATCGACCAGCCCGCCAGCACGACCAACGGCGACGCAAACCACTACGCGCTCACCAAGCAGCGGCAGACCTACGTTCTCGACCGCATGCTGATCGACGGCAAGATCTCGCAGGCCGATCACGACAAGGCCGTGTCCGACCCGATCATCCCCACGATCACCACCCCGAAGACGGGATGCGCGGCGAGTTCCGCGCCCTACTTCTGCAAGTACGTGCAAGACGTCGTCTCCAACGACCCGGCGTTCGGCTCCACCCCCGAGGAGCGCGCCGCGAAGCTGCAGAAGGGTGGCCTGAAGATCTACACCACGATCGACATGAACCTGCAGAACTCCGCGCAGGGCTCGATGTCGAAGTACGTGCCGGCGACGATGGCCGGCATCGACCTCGGGTCGACGTCGGTCACGATCGAGCCGTCCACGGGACGCGTGCTCTCGATCACGCAGAACACGAACTACAGCGAATCCGATTCGGCCGGATCAACGCCCGGCACTTCCAGCCTCGTCTACGCCGGAAACTCGACGTATGGCAAGTCGGGCGGATTCCCCGCGGGCTCGACCTTCAAGATCTTCACCCTGGTCTCCTGGCTCGAAGCGGGGAACTCGGTCAATCAGGTCATCGACGGCCGCAACCGGGTGTTCAAGAACATCCCCACCTGCAACGGCACCTGGACCAACGCGAACAACGAGACGATCGGAAACTTCGAGGGCCAGGGCATGATCGGCACGCCGATGCAGTTCACGGCCGCGTCGATCAACTCGGGCTTCCTCGCGATGGCCTCGAAGATCGGGCTGTGCCCGATCGCGCAGACTGTCGCCAAGATGGGCGTCACATTCGGCAACGGCAAGCCGATTCCGATGGACTACGGCACCGAGGTCATCGGCGTCGACAACGTGTCGCCGATGGCGATGGCCGAGGCGTTCGCGACCGTCGCGAACAACGGCATCTACTGCAGCCCGACGGTCATCGACAAGGTGACGGATGCCTCGGGCACCGAGCTCGCCAAGCCTGCCTCCAACTGCTCCCAGGTCATCGACCCGAATGTCGCGGCCACCGCGGCCTACGCCCTGCAGGGCGTGATGCGCGGAGGAACCGGTACGGGCGGAAATCCGTACGACGGCACCCCGCTGCTCGGCAAGACGGGTACGAACGAGCAGACGCACACGTGGCTGATCGAGTCGTCGACCAAGGCGACGACAGCGGTGTGGGTCGGCAACGCGAACGGCTTCTCGAACCTCTTCCACCTTTCGACCGGCGGAAGGCAGCTCTCCAACCTGCGCTACGTCCTGGCGAAGGAGATTCAGGGCGCGGCCGACAAACTCTACGGCGGCGACGCCTTCCCGGCGCCCGACCCCAACCTCACGAAGCAGGTCATGTCGACACTGCCGAACGTGGTGGGTCTGACGGTCGACCAGGCCACGCAGCAGCTGCAGACCGCCGGCTTCAACGTGCAGACCGGCACCCCGGTGGACTCGACGGTCGCCGCCGGCCTCGTCGCCCAGCAGGATCCGGCCGCGGGCCAGGTCGCCGGAGGCACCACCGTGACGCTGTCGCCGAGCACCGGCAACGCACCCGCGGTTCCGATTCCAGGGGTGAGCGGACAGTCGCCGTCGCAGGCGCAGGCGACGCTGAGCAGCGCGGGCTTCACAAACGTGAGTTTCGCGAACCCGGCCATCTGCTCCACGCCGAACGCCAAGGCGAGCGGCACCAGCCCCGGCGCCGGCCAGTCGGCACGCCCGAGTGACCCGATCGCGATCACCTGCACCCCCGCCAGCGGCGGCGGATCGGGTGGCGGCGGCTCGGGTGGCGGCGGCTCCGGCGGCACCGGCAGCGGATGACGCCGACCACCACCCGCACTGCCCTGATCGCGCTCGGCGCGGTCGGGGCAGCGGGCGCCGCCGCGGCGGTGTGGGGAACGAGCGTCGAGCGTTTCCTGTTCACCGTTCGCACGCACACGGTGGCGATCCTGCCGCCGGGAGCGCCGGCGATCCGCGTCCTGCACCTGTCCGACCTGCACATGGCACCGTGGCAGCGTGCCAAGCAGAGGTGGGTCGCGGGTCTCGACGATCTGCGCCCGGATCTCATCGTGAACACGGGTGACAACCTGGGCCATCCCGAGGGCCTCGATGGCGTGCGTGCTGCTCTGTCGGCGTTCGGCGGAATCCCCGGCGTGTTCGTGCACGGGTCGAACGATGTCCACGCCCCTGCGCCGCGCAACCCGTTCCGATACTTCACGGGGCCCTCGAAACGCCATGTACGGGAGGAGCGCATCGACACCGATGCCCTTGATCGCTTCCTGCGTGACGACCTGGGCTGGCAGGACCTCAACAACGCCGCCTCGAGCATCGACGTGGCGGGGCTTCGCGTCGACGCGTTCGGTGTCGACGACGCACATCGACACTGGGACGACCTCGCCGCGCTCCCCCCGCTGCGCGAGGCGCAGCGCACCGCGGGAGTCGCCGACCTGACCCTCGGCGTCACCCACGCGCCCTATCGTCGCGTGCTCGACGTGTTCGACGACCTCGGTGCCGACGCGATCTTCGCGGGCCACACGCACGGCGGACAGGTGCGCATCCCGTTCGCCAAGAACGCCCTCGTCGCCAACTGCGACATCCCCCTCGACCAGGCGCGCGGCCTCAGCGCCTGGACGCATCACGGCCGCACGGTTCCCCTGAACGTGAGCGCCGGACTCGGCCAGTCGATCTACGCGCCGGTGAGATTCGGATGCCGCCCCGAGGCCTCGCTGCTCACTCTCGTGCCCGCGCCCGATTCGTCGCAGGCCGCGGCGACGGGGTAGACTCGGAGGGTTGCCACGGGGTGTGGCGCAGCTTGGTAGCGCGCGTCGTTCGGGACGACGAGGCCGCAGGTTCAAATCCTGTCACCCCGACTGCAGAGGGCTCCGCCGGAATGACGGAGCCCTCGTCATATCCAGAAACGGAGACCACATGTCCGCGCCCCGGCTCGTCGCCTTCGATCTCGATGACACTCTCGCGCCCTCGAAGAGCGCGATCGATCCGCGCATCGGCGATCTGCTCGTCGCCCTCGCCCAGCGTGTGGAGGTCGCGATCATCTCGGGCGGCCAGCTGGGCCAGTTCCGCGCGCAGGTGGTCGAGAAGCTGCCGGATGCCGCGTCGACGGTGTTCGATCGCTTCCACCTGATGCCCACCTGCGGCACCCAGTACTACCGGTTGAACGCCGACGGCATCGAGACGATCTACGCCCACGCGCTGAGCGACGATGAGAAGTCTCGGGCGCTGGCGGCGGTGCAGGAGGAGGCGGAGCGTCTCGGCCTGTGGGAGGCGGAGCCCTGGGGCCCGATTCTCGAGGACCGCGGCTCGCAGATCACGTTCTCCGCCCTCGGACAGCAGGCTCCCCTCGACGCGAAGATGGCGTGGGATCCGACCGGCGAGAAGAAGAATGCGCTGCGCGAGGCCGTCGCCGCCCGCATCCCCGATCTCGAGGTGCGTTCGGGCGGCTCGACGTCCGTCGACATCACCCATCGCGGCATCGACAAGGCCTACGGCATGGCGCAGCTCGCGACGCAGACCGGCATCTCGCTCGATGAGATGCTGTTCGTCGGCGACCGACTCGACCCGGACGGCAACGACTACCCGGTGCTCGCCCTCGGCGTCGCCTGCCAGGCGGTCGAGGGCTGGGAGGACACCGCCGTGTTCCTCGAGCAACTCATCCCCACCCTCCCCGACGCGCGCTGACGCTCCCGCCGCGCTCACCCCGGCGCCACGGCGACCGCCCTCGCCGTCCCCGGGCGGCGCTACGCTGACGACGTGACCGCTCTCGCCTGGGTTCTGACCGTCGCCGGCGTCGTGAGCGCCGCCTGCTGGGTGCTGTCGCTGATCACGAAAGACACCTCGTGGGTCGACCGCATCTGGTCGGTCGTCCCGGTCGTCTACGTGTGGATCTTCGCGGGCTTCGCGCTCGGCACCGGCGTCGACGCCACGCGTCTCGTCGTGATGGCTGTGCTCGTCACCCTCTGGGGCGCTCGCCTCACGTTCAACTTCGCCCGCAAGGGCGGCTACACCGGCATGGAGGACTACCGGTGGGCGATCCTTCGGGCGCGCATGTCGCCGGGCCAGTTCCAGGCGTTCAACCTGTTCTTCATCGTCCTGTACCAGAACGCTCTGCTCGTGCTCATCACCCTTCCGGCCGTCGTCGCCCTCGCGTTCCCCGCACCGTTCACCGGGTGGGATGCCGCGTGGTCGCTGCTGTTCCTGCTGTTCCTCGTGGGCGAGTTCACCGCCGACCAGCAGCAGTGGAAATTCCACCAGCGCAAGCGCGCCGCGGGCGGCACCCTGTCCCCCGGCTTCGTCGACACCGGCCTCTTCCGCTACAGCCGCCACCCCAACTTCTTCTGCGAGCAGGCCCAGTGGTGGATGCTATATCTGCTCGGCGCGACGGCGGCCGCGGCATCCGGAGTCTCGTTCTGGGGCGGCGCGCTCAACTGGTCGATCATCGGAGCGGCGCTGCTGACGGTGCTGTTCATCGGGTCGACCGTGTTCACCGAGTCGATCACGTCGGAGAAGTACCCGGCGTACGCCGACTACCGCCGGCGCACCTCGATGCTTGTGCCGTGGCCGCCGCGGCGGGCGTCAGCCGAGCAGCCCGCCTGACTCGCGCAGATAGCACTCCGCGCACATCGACTCGTAGGTGACCCGCTCGCTCGACAGCTCGTCGATCGCAACCTGATCGCCGTCGAACACGAACCGGCCGCCGACCAGCCGCGCGTTGAACAGCGCCTTGCGGCCGCAGCGGCAGATGGTCTTCAGCTCCTCCAGGCTGTGGGCGAGCTCCATCAGACGCCGCGACCCCGGGAACGCGTGCGTCTGGAAGTCGGTGCGGATGCCGTAGGCGAGCACCGGCACGCCGTCGAGCACCACGATGCGCAGCAGATCGTCGACCTGCTCCCGCGTGAGGAACTGCGCCTCGTCGATCATCAGGCACGCCACATCGCGGTTCTCGGGCACCAGGGTCGACTCGGCCTCGGCGTGCACGCGCGCGCGGTGCTGCGCGAAGATCGCCCGGATGTCGTCCTCCGGCCGCACGAGGAAGTCGACCGGGCGGGTGACGCCCAGACGGCTCGAGATGCGGTCGGCGTCCTTCGTGTCGATCTCGGGCTTGGCCAGCAGCACGGTCTGGCCGCGCTCCTCATAGTTGTAGGCGGCTTGCAGCAGCGCCGTCGACTTTCCGGAGTTCATCGCTCCGTAGCGGAAGTAGAGCTTCGCCACGCCCGCGTCAGACCGAGATGGACAGGTCGCCGGCCGTGCGCGCGAGAGTCTCGCGCGCGAGCTCCGGCTTGTCGTTCAGCGTCTCGCCGTAGGTCGGGATCAGCTCGGTGAGCTTCGGCTGCCATCCGGCGATGCGGTCGGGGAAGCACGTCTTCAGCAGGTTCAGCATGATCGCGACCGCCGTCGAGGCGCCGGGCGATGCCCCCAGCAGGCCCGCGATCGAGCCGTCGCCGGCCGAGACCACCTCGGTGCCGAACTGCAGCTTGCCGCCGACCATCACCTGCGCGCGCTGGCCCGCGTTCAGCAACTCCCAGTCCTTCGCGTCGGCGGTGGGCATGAACGCCTGCAGGCTCTTCATCTTGCCCTTGTGCGTCTTCAGCAGCTCGCTGACCAGGTACTTCACGAGGTCGAGGTTCGTCGCGCCCACCTTCAGCATGCTGAACAGGTTCGACGGACGCACCTGGGCGACGATGTCCCAGCGGGACCCGGTCTTCAGGAACTTGGGGCTGAACGTCGCGAACGGGCCGAACAGCAGGGAGGTCTCGCCGTCGACGACGCGGGTGTCGAGGTGCGGCACCGACATCGGCGGGGCGCCCACCGACGCCTGCGAGTAGACCTTCGCGCGGTGCTTCGCGACCACGTCGGGGTTGCTCGTCTTCAGCCACTGGCCCCCGATGGGGAACACGCCGTATCCCTTGATCTCGGGGATGCCCGACTTCTGCAGCAGCTTGATCGCCCAGCCGCCGGCGCCGACGAACACGAACCGCGCGTTCACCCGCGCCGGAGCACGCCCGACCGTGTGGCGGTAGTCGATGCGCCACGTGCCGTCGGCGAGCTTCTTCAGGTTGCGCACCTCGCGGCCCGTGAGGATGTCGGCGCCCCGCGCCGCCATGCCGTCGAATAGCTGCCGCGTCAGCGAGCCGAAGTCGACGTCGGTGCCGGCCTCGACGCGCGTCGCCGCGAACGGCTCGTCGGCCTTCAGCCGCTTGTCCATGAGCAGCGGGGCCCACTGGTTGATGACGCGCGAGTCGTCGCTGAACTGGATCGTCGAGAACAGCGGCTGCTGCTTCAGCGACTCATACCGGTGACGGAGGTAGGAGACATCCTTCTCGCCGCGCACGAAGGTCATGTGGGGGGTCGCGTTGATGAACGTCGACGGCTCATCGAGGATGCCCTGGTCGATCAGCGACGACCAGAACTGACGGCTCAGCTGGAACTGCTCGTTGATCGAGACCGCCTTCGCCGGGTCGACGGAACCGTCGGCCGCCTGCGGCATGTAGTTCAGCTCGCAGAGCGCGGCGTGCCCGGTGCCGGCGTTGTTCCACGCGTTGGAGCTCTCCTGGGCGACATCGCCCAGACGCTCGAACACCGCGATCTTCCAGTCGGGCTGCAGCTGCTGCAGGAAGGTGCCCAGCGTGGCACTCATGACTCCGCCGCCGATCAGGGCGACATCGAGGGTTTCGCTCACCGTTCGAGTCTAGTTCGCGCGCGCGACCCGCCCTCGCGCGAGGGCCTCGCCGGCCCGTGAAAGTCGGGCGTTCTTGACCGACGCGAAAGGGCCGGATGCCGCGGCATCCGGCCCTTCGAGGCGATCGGGCTCAGGCGGTGACCTGCAGCTTCGCGGCGACGAGCTCGGCGATCTGCACCGCGTTCAACGCGGCACCCTTGCGGAGGTTGTCGTTCGAGATGAAGAGCGCAAGACCCTTGCCCTCGGGCGCCGACTGGTCGGCGCGGATGCGACCCACGTAGCTGGGGTCGGTGCCGGCGGCCTGCAGCGGTGTCGGAACCTCCTCGAGACGCACACCGGGCGCGGCCGAGAGCAGCTCGCGCGCGCGCTCGGGTGTGATGTCACGGGCGAACTCGACGTTGATCGACAGCGAGTGACCGGTGAACACGGGCACGCGCACGCAGGTGCCGGCGACGCGCAGCTCGGGCAGCTCGAGGATCTTGCGGCTCTCGTTGCGGAGCTTCTTCTCCTCGTCGGTCTCGTTCAGACCGTCGTCGACGAGGTTGCCCGCGAACGGGATGACGTCGAACGCGATCGGGGCGACGTACTTCTCGGGCTCCGGGAAGTCGACGGATGCCCCGTTGTGCACGAGGTCGAGCGTGTGGCCCTGCGCGAGCACGCCCTCCACCTGGCCGAGCAGCTCGCGGGCGCCGGCGAGACCCGACCCCGAGACGGCCTGGTAGGTCGAGACGATGAGACGCTCGAGCCCGGCGTCGGCGTCGAGCACCTTCAGCACGGGCATCGCGGCCATGGTCGTGCAGTTGGGGTTCGCGATGATGCCCTTGACGGCCTCGTCGATGGCGTGCGGGTTGACCTCGCTGACGACGAGCGGCACTTCGGGGTCCATGCGCCAGGCGCTGGAGTTGTCGATGACGGTGGCGCCCGCTTCGGCGAACCGGGGCGCGTGGGCGCGGCTGCCGGTCGCACCCGCCGAGAAGAGGGCGATGTCGATGCCGGCCGGATCGGCGGTCGCGACATCCTCGATGACGACCGAGACACCCTGGTACTCGACCGACGTGCCGGCGCTGCGCGCCGTCGCGAACAGGCGAAGCTCGCGCACCGGGAAGGCGCGCTCGGCGAGGATCTCGCGCATCACCGTGCCGACCTGGCCAGTGGCGCCCACGACGGCGACGGTGAATCCGGAATCGGAGATGCGGGTCATGCGGGTACCTCGGGTGGGACGGGCGCGCGGAAGTCGCGGGCGGAAGGTTTGCCCGATTCTATCCGGGCGCCGATCCCCCTCGGCGCATGAAGTCGGGCCTCAGCGGCCGGAGCCGGCGTAGACGACGGCCTCGTCGTCACCGTCGAGCCCGTAGGCGGTGTGCACCGCGCGGGCGGCGGCGGCGACATCCGACCCACGCACCACCACGGAGATACGGATCTCGGACGTCGAGATCATCTCGATGTTGATGCCGGCGCTCGACAGCGCGTCGAACAGCGTCGCCGACACACCCGAGTGGCTGCGCATACCCGCACCCACGACCGACAGCTTGCCGATCTGGTCGTCGTGCAGCAGCGCCTCGAAGCCGACCTCCGCCTGGTCGGCGGCGAGGGCGCGGAGGGCCGCCGCGGCATCCGACTTGGGAAGCGTGAACGATATGTCGGTGCGACCGGTGGCGGCGGCCGACACGTTCTGCACGATCATGTCGACGTTCGCGCCCGACTTCGCGACGATCGTGAAGATCTCGGCGGCCTTGCCGGGAACATCGGGCACCCCGACGACCGTGACCTTGGCCTGGCTGAGGTCGGTGGCGACGCCCGCGACGATCGGCTCTTCCATGTGCTCTCCCTGTGCGAGACGCTCGGCACGGGCGTCGGGGCCGAGCACCAACGTCCCTTCGGCCGAGCTGAACGATGACCGGGCGTGGATGGTCACGCCGTGACGACGGGCGTACTCGACCGCCCGGATGTAGAGGACCTTGGCGCCGTTGGCGGCGAGCTCGAGCATCTCCTCGCTCGTGACGACGCCGAGCTTGCGGGCCTTCGGCACGACACGGGGATCGGCGGTGAAGATGCCGTCGACGTCGCTGTAGATCTCGCAGACGTCGGCGCTCAGGGCGGCGGCGAGCGCGACGGCCGTCGTGTCCGACCCGCCACGACCCAGAGTCGTGATGTCGCGGGTGTCGCGGTTGAAGCCCTGGAAGCCCGCGACGATGACGATGGCGCCCTCATCGAGCGCCTCGCGCAGGCGCACCGGGGTGACATCGACGATGCGCGCCGCGCCGTGGGTGGCATCCGTGATCATGCCTGCCTGGCTGCCGGTGAACGAGCGCGCCTCGAAGCCCATCGAGTGGATCGCCATCGCCAACAGCGCCATCGAGATGCGCTCGCCCGACGAGAGCAGCATGTCGAGCTCGCGCGGCGCCGGGATGGGGGCGACCTCGTGGGCGAGGTCGAGCAGCTCGTCGGTCGTGTCGCCCATGGCGCTCACCGCGACGACGACGTCGTGCCCGGCACGCCGCGTGTCGACGATGCGCTTCGCGACCCGCTTGATGCTCTCGGCGTCGGCGACGGACGAGCCGCCGTACTTCTGCACGATCAACGCCACAGTGGAACTCCCGGGAATATGCCTGGCGCACGGATGCCGCGCCCGACCGTCCATTCTAGGCAAGGCCGCATCGCCGATCCGCCATGTGTCCGGCGGGACGGGCCGCGATGCGTCAGACCGCGCGGCGCCCCTCGAAGGCACGCCCGAGCGTGACCTCGTCGGCGTACTCGAGGTCGCCGCCGACCGGGAGGCCCGAGGCCAGTCGGGTGACGGCGATCTGGAGCGTCGTGAGCAGGCGGCTGAGGTAGGTCGCCGTCGCCTCGCCCTCGAGGTTGGGGTTCGTCGCGAGGATGACCTCGGTGACCGTGCCGTCGGCGAGGCGCTGCATGAGCTGCGCGATACGCAGGTCATCGGGACCGACGCCGCCGATCGGGCTGATCGCCCCGCCGAGCACATGGTAGAGACCGCGGAACTCCCGCGTGCGCTCGATCGCCGCGACATCCTTCGCGTCTTCGACGACGCAGATGAGCGTCTGGTCGCGGCGCGGATCGCGGCAGATGGCGCAACGCTCCTGCTCGGAGACGTTGCCGCAGATCTCGCAGAACCGCACCCGCTCGCGGATGTCGACGAGCAGGGTCGCGAGCCGCGACACGTCGAAGCTCGGGGTCTGCAGGATGTGGAACGCGATGCGCTGCGCCGACTTCGGGCCGATGCCGGGGAGACGCCCGAACTCGTCGATCAGCTCTTGGACGATGCCGTCGTACATCAGGCGAACCTCGTCGGCGCCGAATAGGGCTCCTCACCCACGAACCGGGCGTCGAGCAACTGGCGTACGACGGCCTCGCCGTAGCGCTCGGGTCCGGTGGCGACGCGCGGCGTCGGCGGGGCGATGACCGGCGGGGCACCGACGCCGGCGTCGGTGTCGAGCTCGTCGTCGACGTCGTCGTCCTCGTCGACGGCCACCGACGGTGTCGTTGCCGTAGGCGGCAGCACGTCGCCGTCGCGCGGCGGCAGGTCACGGTCGGGCGTCGGCACGGCGTCTTCGGGTTCGTCGTCGACGGCGAACTGCGCGGGAGCGACCGGCTCGGGCGCGATCGGTTGCGGCGCGGGCGGGGCGACCACGGCGCGGGGCGCAGCGGATGCCTCGACCCCGGACGGTGCCTCATCGTCGCCCGGGATCGGAGCCACCGCCCAGTCGGTCACCGAGGCGGCCGCGGCCGCCGATGCCCGGGCCGGCGTCGGACGCTCGCTGCCGGACCTGCGGGACGGCGGTGTGGCGGCGACACCGCCGCGCGGTGCGGGAGGCTCGGGCGCGGACGCACCGTCGGCGGGTCCGTCGCCCTCGTACCGGGCGATGTACTTCACCCGGATGCCGAGCACCCCGGAGATCGCCTGGCGAAGGTCTTCGCTGGGCCCGGCGCCCGCGGTGCGCTTCTTGAACGCCGCGAGGTCGGTCTGCGACGTGAACGCGAGCGTGAGCACATCACCCTCGAGGGACACCACCCGAGCCGACGAGGCGACCAGCCACGAGGTGCGATCGATCGTCTCGAGACGGGCCAGCACCTCGGTCCACGCGTCGCGCACGTGCTCGGTGGTGAGAGGCCCGGTGGGTGCCGCACGCACGGGGGCGACCGGGTCGGTGACGGCGGCGGCTGACGCGACGGGCTCGGTCGGCTCGGTCGCAGGAACGGGCTCGCTCGAAAGGACGGGAGCGGGCTCGCTCGGGCCGGCCGGGGCCGGGGCCGGCTCCGACGCACGAGCGGATGTCGCCGGCGGCGCGGCGGGCGCCGCC
>OZJO01028576.1:0-10790 GCA_900406225.1 Acrobeloides nanus | reverse complement strand
CGATTTTATTGGACACAAAAAAAATCCCTGACCCTTGACCCGCCGGCCCGGTGATCCTTACAGAGACCGTGTCTTAAAAGTTACAAGAAAAAATGGGAGCCTAAAAAAAGGTCTCTGAAACACAGATACAGCAAGAATTTTATTTCTACGGTGTTTATTGGAAAAAAAGAGTTCCAACGTTGAGTTTAATAAGAAGCTTGAAGTATGATTTAAAAAAAACTTTTTCTGGGTTCCATAAACATGATAAATGCATACCGGGTATGCATAATTCATGCATAAACACTCTAGTGATTCCGGATCCATGCAGAAACCATCCCGGTGGATTTCGCATGCCCGAAAACCCTGGGATGGTCAATAAACTCGACGCCCCGATGGTCTGAACATAATGTATAGGATTTAGTTATCATCGGATAAGAATAACCTCAAAAGTTTATGTACAGACCATCGGGGCGTCGAGTTTATTGACCATCCCAGGGTTTTTGGGGATGCGGAATCCACCGGGATGGTTCCTGCATGGATCCAGAATCACTGGAGTGTTTATGCATGAATTATGCATACCCGGTATGCATTATGCATGCATTCAGTTTACTGCATGCATTTATCATGCTTATGGGACCCAGCCATTGTAGAAACTTTCATTTTAAACTAAACTTGAACTTTAAAGCTAAAAATGCAAAAAGATAGAACGAAGAAAAAAGTTCTAACTGTAGAAGAACCCAATTGACGTCGGACATTTTGATCGAAACTTGGTTTTTTAGAACCATTATACTGCCTATATTAACCCTGTAAAATATGTGGCGTACTTATCGGGCATTTTCTCAACAAATAGATTTCTTAAAATAATAAGTTTTTGTATTATAATCTGATTGTCAGACTTCAGTTAAAAGGTCTCATGGCCGAGTGGCTAGAGAGTCGGGATGCAACGCGGGAGAGGCGGGTTCGATTCCTCGCCGATTCTGATCGTTTTTGCCTTTTATTCATTTTTGCCAAAACGAGATATTTCAAATGATTAGTCTTCGTCGCAGTGACGTATTCAAGAGGTCACAGGGGAGCATGTGCCTCCTCCTAAAAAGGCCAAAGGCCGAAAAAAACATAAGGGTAGCCCCTTGGATTTTTCGAGGGACCAAAACTCGAAAAAAATCTAAAGAGGAGACCATATGATTTTTTTTAACTTTTGGACGATTTTAGGGGGGAGAGGCACATGCTCACCTGTGCCCTCTTGGTTACGCTACTGCAATGAAGAATAATCATTTGAAATATCTCGTTTTTGGCAAAAATGAATAAAAGGCAACAATTTTGGGTCGTTAGAAAAATTTTTATGATTTTCAAGATTTCATGGATATATAAAAACCTATTTCTGTGTCCGTCCGTCAGGAACCACGAGATCTCAGGAACAGTAAATCGGACGCGGTCTTTTTTAATAAGTAGTAGATAGCGGGTAATGAGCGCAGGAAACAAAAAAATTGGGGTACCCCCTAAAAAAATTTAAAAATTCAATCTTTTCAATTTTTAAGGGTCTTTTTTCAAAGTGTCGCTATATCTCGGGCCATTGAGAATGGAGCCATTGCTATTCACTGGAAACATTTGAATATACATCCTAAAAAGTAATTTTTGTTGGAATTCGGTGAAACCCTAAAAAAATATGAGAGGCCACAATTGAAAAAATCTACTCAAAAACGTAACCAGATTTTATACGATTAATCCATCTATGACCATGGCTGAGTGGTTGTATTGCAGTCCAACTTCCTAGTTGCCACTGGTTCGGTTCATCGCTGTACTCTTTTCTTTTTGCATCATCAAAATGGCGAAAACCCCAAATTTTGGGGTCCGAAAAATTGCTATAATTGAATTTACAGAAGGAAACAAAATATGCCATTTTGTGGGAACATTTGCATACAATCCAATCGTGTAAAAAGTTTTTCCGAATAATATTACGGTTTTTCAGAATGAGGCCNGGTTTTTCAGATGAGGCCCCAAAGTTGGCATTTTTCTGTCAAATTTCCCCCCCCCCCCTAAAGTCCAAACCCCTTTAAAAAAATGCGATCTCTTTCAAAAAAGGCTGATCCACTCCGAAAGACCGAGCCCCTTTAAAACCACCCTAATAGACATTTCATTAAAAATATTATGAAGTCAAAACGATCAAAGTTACATGATCAGTTTTCATTGATAAGAAAAATTTTTACTGCTTCAGGATGTAAGGTTCCTGCCTTTTGGCTGACCTTTTGATTTTTATTCTTTATGATTTGTAACTGCCTCAAGTCCGGATCTTAAAGCAATTTAATGACGTTTGATATGTTTTAATTGGTTTTTATCACGGAGATTGAGTGATTATTGGTTTTATGTTTTTCCGGATTTGTATCCGTCTCAATTCCGACTTGAACCTTTTATCACAAAGAATGACGTATAAGCTGCTAAAATTTTTTATATAAAAGAAAATGAACTTATACAGATATATTGTTATTGTAAGCAGTGAGAGTTAGGATGCCATGAACATCATCGTTACCACTCACCTCGCCAGTGAAATATTTACGACAGGCTCCTGCAATTTTTTGGGACCAAGAAAAAATCTTTTGAGACCTAAGATTTTGATTTTCTATTCTGCAGAATGCCAAAAAAACCATAGAGTGGACCGCACGTGTACACCCCCCTCCTTAAATGGGGGAGCGGGTCGTTCGAATCATCAGGGCTGACGGCCTCTTCCAAATTTATGTTTAAAAATAATGAGAAACCCAAAATTTCGATCGCCGGAGGCTTGTCGAAAAAAAGGTCCCCAACCGCAAAATTTTCGGCTTGCCACAAACTTTTCAAATTTGAGGGGATGGGAGGATTGTACACGTGTGGGATGAACCATTATGTTCTTGAAAGGTCCCTTGAAATTTGAAGTTAGCTATGCCTCCCCCTCTGGCGCTCGGGGAGGGGGGGGGGAGATTAAGCAATATGTAAAGGGTCGATAAGGGTCTATTTTAAAATTTAGATAATTTAATTCTCATAGAGTATTCTTTTTTATTCCCTTAAAATAAATTTAAGAACAAATATAATTTTTTGGACGGTACATTGAAATGTCGACCCTTGATAAAATTTTAGGATGAATTTGCTATTTCCTCTTACCTTCTTTGTAGCTCTGTGCCCATTAGTGCTTTGGGCTATGCCACTTGACTTGAAGCAAGAACCTGGAGTATATAGAATGAAAATACAAAATACTCCGTCTTTGAGAGCCAAACTTATTAAGTAATTTTGTTTAAATTTCGAATTATACTCTTTAAAGGAAATGTGCGTGTGTGTCTGTCTATGAGGACTAACTAACTTTTTTCCTGCTATATTTTTTTACGGGACCTTGGTTAAGCCGTTTAGAATAGTCCAAAAAGAAGATCCCGACTCTGGGAAACTCATCTAAGGGATGTACTGGACCCCCTTGCCGGGGTCCAAAAATCGATTTTTCAAAAAATGCTCCAAATTGTCTGATTTTTTTGTACTCGGGGGTTTTCGGGTATGGGGAACAAGATTCCGAAGAAAATTTTCATTTTTGGACTTTTTTCCATTGGCGGCGGAAACGGACTTTATTTCAATAATATCCCATCAGATTTTATGTCCCTTTTTCAAAAAAAGCGCATAAGAATAACTTTTATTTTTTCCTTCGGTTGGTATGGGAGGGCACCAGTTTAATCCCTCTCCCCTTACAAATATGTCTTTGATCTCAATACCAGAGTATGTATTTTCAGACCTAGGCCTGGATTTTCAACAAAAAAATTAATTTAGAGAAGGAAAATGGAAACACTTTCTTGAAGAACTTCATACAAACAAGGCCAGTGGATCACAACCGTTCATCGATTATTACGATGATTTCTATCTAGCCAATGTTACTACTGGGACTCCACGTAAAAAAATATTTCAAACAATATATTTCCCTTTTTTTAGCACAGCAATTTACAATTGCCCCAGATACGGGGTCCTCTAACTACTGGATAATTGATGCAAATAAATGTAAAAACCAAGCTTGTCAAGGATATCCAGGATATGCCTCACATAATCGTTTTGATTCTACGTGAGTATTTCAATGAAAATAAGTGAAAAGTTTTAGAAAATCAACTACTTTCAAAAATCTTGGAACTCCATTTTCTATTCAGTACGGTAGTGGATCTTGCGACGGTACTTTGGCTGTTGATGTTTTGTCGGTAAGTACATGTTATTCGCAATGGCAGTTTTGGCTGTTCCTGATAGGGAGGGGGAATAAAAAGAACATATCAAGAGATCAGCAAATTCTTCAGAATTTGATGATGTTTCAGAATTTTTTTCTCTCGATTCCGTGATCAGGGACCAATATCCTATCGATTTGATTGGAGATAAAAAATACCCTTGCCCGCTCACCAGGTGATTCTTACAGAGACCGTGTTTTAATATTTTAGTTTGCTGGTCTAAGCATTCCAACTCAGACTTTTGGGCTAGCATCTAGTATCGCCGATGTTTTCGGATATCAACCAATCGACGGAATCATGGGTCTCGGATGGCCTGCCCTAGCCATAGACAATGTTGTCCCTCCAATGCAAAACCTTTTATCACAACTTAACAAACCATTGTTCACCGTCTGGTTGGATCGGTAGAATTTTATGATTTTTTCCTCTCAAAAGCACACTATAAAAAACCACCCACAAACTCCCCTAATTTTGCTAATAATTTCGAGAGGGGTCACCGACAATTTGCGTTTGTTTCTTTAGGGTATGCTAAAGAAAAACTTGTATTTTTTAGCCATGTTCAAATTTCTCAAGGAGGCTCCGGTGGAGTGATCACCTACGGAGATATTGACACTACCAACTGTGATGCCACAATCAACTACGTTCCGTTGAGCTCAAAAAGATATTGGCAATTTAGCATCGCTTCATTCAGCGTTGGAACATACTCCAATAAAAGACAAGCTCAAGTCATTTCCGATACCGGTACATCCTGGATTTATGGACCGACTGCGGCGGTTGACGCAATCGCCCAGGCTACCAATGCGATATATGATGATGATAATGGAATCTATACAGTTCCGTGCACGGCTACCGGATTGCCAGATTGGGTTTTTAATATTGGCGGAATTAACTACAATATTCCATCTTCGGAATATGTTCTCGATGTAAGGATTACAATTAAAAAACATGGATAAATCTAGTAGCGTTCTGGAAATTCCCTTCCTCTTTTTAATTATGAATCTGACCAAAATGGGGGAGGGGGAACATATAAGAAATTTTTTCAAAAAATGATCAAAATTCGGGAAAACGTCATTTTTGAAAGATAATTTCTACCAAATGGGGGGGGGGGGGATCGGTCCAGGTTTTTATAAGGCAGCTACTTCTTCATTCATATTTTAGCTAGAACTCGGTGATGGAAATTGTGCTCTAACCCTCGGTGATGGTAGCGATTTGGCAGTTGATGGATTCCAATGGATCCTCGGAGACACCTTTATTCGCACCTACTGCAATATCTATGATATTGCCGGTGGTCGAATTGGATTTGCAAAGGCTCATCACACTGGAGTCTAAGAATGTGATAAAAAAATAAGTCAAAAGTTGATTGTTTTTCGGATTTTTAAATCTTTTTTATAATAAAATTAGACTTTCAAGCTTCATTTGTGTAAATTTCAATACGAAATATATACACATGTAGTGAGGATTATTTATGAAATTGTGCTCGTTCACTAACAAGGAACACTCGCAACTTGCTATCCTCAGATTTTGCCGAAACCGGGCTCAAACGATTCTTCATACCCGACTTGATTATAAAATTTTTTGGAATTTCGTTCCCATAGGGCCATCTGATCGAGATATGAGCATTTAAAGTTTGCTGAATATACCGTAGTTTTCTTGCTTGGTAATATTGTCTGATTCAATAAAGTCTGTGTATTGAAACGAAATTATCGAACAATAGAAAATTCAAAATCTATCGATCCGTTTTGGACGAGCGGTGAACAAAGCCAAGAACACCTGCACAGGGTTATCAACGAGAGTAAAAGGCACTTCTCTGCTGTGGAGAACGAAGAAGAATTGTTTCGGAAGATTACCACTCTTCAAACTTACTATTTTGATAAAAAAAAAGAATTGTTGTAATGTGTAGTTTATTTTTTGTTGTTGTGTTGACTTTCTATTTGAGTTTTTTGCTTCAATTTTTACCATTCTGTAAATTTTATGCATTATTTGTTAGTTTTTAAGACACAGTCTCTGTAAGAATCACCGATACGCCAAGGACCCTCGACCCAAGGGTCAGAGATTTTTTTCGTTTCTAATAAAATTTATAAAATATGGGTCCCTAATGACAAAATCGCGAAAAAAATTTTGAAACACTATCCCTGTGAAGGTGGGGTAAAAAAATAAAATTTTCAGGATCGACTCGGATTCGGATGAAACCAACGCCAATCGAATTCTCGTACCCATATTTGATGCAAAAATGCAGAATTGAAGGTCGGCGACCTCAGGAACCCATACTTAGTCCAGGACATTGTTTTTTTTAAATGTGGTTGAAAAATATAAGGACAGTATCTAATAGAAGGACAGTGCAGCGGACGATTGAAAAATAGAAGGACATGTCCTTCTATTAGAAATCATACGGTACTTCCAGCACAAAAGTTGATCGACACAACGTGAACTTTCATTTAAAAAGTTTTGTTCAAAACTGGACTGGTCCTTTAGAGTACATGTGTTTGAATGTGGTTTCTCTATAAACGTCTGCAAAATTGTCATTTCTTGGAAATTGTGCGTCTTTTACGTAAAAAAATATGACTCTGCTGTAATTATAGATTAATCTCATTATAGGGATAGTGTAACAGGTGAAAATCTTTAAAATCTCATGATCTCTTAATAAATGTTTAATCGTAGCCAAAACTGTCAACCAAAAAGCTACTTCCTAGAGATATGAAAATACTTTCCCTAGATATCATTTATCACCCAACATTAGCTTCTTGCTATCATATTTTTCAATGTTTCATATTTACAATAGCGTCAATCATGATACCTTTCACTATTTTTGTCATTTTCAAAAAATCTACAAATGAAATGGGCAGCTATAAATGGCTTTTAATCTACCAACTAATATGGACTTATTTATACGAGCTTTGCTTAGTTATATGGCAGCCTGTAATGTTGTTCCCATTCTTCATGGTCTATTCAAACGATGTTTTGAACTTTTTTGGAGCGAATGGAGGGCTAGCCATGTTTTGGATATATTTCTTTATTGCTGGAGGATATATGCACTGTATGTTTTTGTGTCTAGCTTATCGGGTGTCTAGTATCTATTTTGATTCTTGGTTTGGAAGGCTAATGGAAAATAATACCAAATTGCTGGTATTCGGTGCAACTACTATGCTTGGAAATTATTTTTTCGTTTTTTGTAAGATTTTTTCACGTTTGAACAACAATTGGAGCGTGTTCGTCGAAAACTCGAAATCGTCGGCTTCCCGTCATGGGGAAAGCCGACGATTTCGAACTTTTCGACTAACAAGGGAGACTCACCAAGTGATAGTCCCAGATTTGAACAAAGCCAACGTAAACTGATTCTATAGACCCTAGTAGTTACGAAAACATCAGTTACAAAATTAGAGTTCCCTAGTTCGATTTTTGGGTAAAATTCGGGTTTTATGCAAAAATAGCGTTTTCATTGAAATCAAGGGCCTCCAAAAAACACCTTTATTCGTTTTTGGCTATAGCGAACATTTTTAAAGTGTTTTTAGAAAAAGTTGAAAATTGTTGAAAAAATTGATTTTTTGGACCCCATGGTCGGACCCCAAAAAATCAATTTTTCAAAAATTTTCAACTTTTTCTAAAAACACTTAGAAAATCTTCGCCTTATCCAAAAACGGTGGAAAATGTCGAAATTTCGACAAAAGAAGTCAAATAAAGGTCTTTTTTGGAAGCCCTTGATTTCAATCAAAACGCTATTTTTGGCATAAAACCCGAATTTTACCCCCAAAAATCGAACTAGGGAACTCTAATTTTGTAACTGATGTTTTCGTAACTATAGGGCCTATAGAATCAGTTTATGTTGGCTTCGTTCAAATCTGGGACTATCACTTGGTGAGTCTCCCTTGTAAGCCTAAACCAAAGCAAAGTCTACAGGGGAGGCAAAAGTTCTTTCTTAAAGGACCAGTCCAGTAATTTACAACCATATGAAAAAATGATATATTCGGAAAGATCATGAAAAATGGAGCATTTTTTGTTTTTACTGCATGTTCTGAATCGTTGTAGTTTTCGAGATAATTGCGTTTGAAATTTTGAATTTGTTACAAGCTCTTCGTTGTAATACACAAACTTGTTTGAATTTGTTGCGGAAAAATCGATTTTTGAATCAATTTTTTAAACATAAAATGAACATTGTAGCAATTTTTATAGCTAAATGAGACAAATAAAATGACACCAAAATGATCTAATTTGAACATTGTTTTGGGTTATTGAAACGAAAACCCTGATTCATGTTACATATAGATTCGTTCCTAGTGCCGACTTGTTGAGTTGCCTGGTAATATGAAATTCCGTAACGACAAGAAGAAAATAATTTCATGTTATGAAAGGAATTAGCGCCCCTTAGGAAAAGACTTTTTGCCCCTTAGAAAAGAACTTTTGCCTTCCCCTGTTTGTCTAAGCCTAACCCAAAGCATCATTCTTTTTTTCAAAACATCATCACCATACCATTTTTTGATTTTTTGTAAGATTTTTTTGCATTTGAACAATTAACAAACTATGACGCTTGATAACTTCGACATTTTTCAACTACAACGCTGCAAGAATTTCCAACCCCGACAAGGGGTCATCCAGTAACCAACGTTTAAAAAGAGGGGGGTCTCGAAAAATCTCACAAGGTGGGAGAGGGGAGTATCCGAAAATCTCGCGTTTACAAAAAAAATTTGAATTCTCTTTGGGAAATTTATATTTTTTATTAAAGGGGGGGGGGTATACATTATGGACTATTCATGAGAAAAATTTTTTCTAAAATGATCATTTCTAGGGGTAATTCTATGCGGAGAGTCGATTACGCACACTCCCGAATTGTGAAAGCGCTTTTTTGACCCTGATTCAGAGAAGAAATTGATATATTGAATCGAAAATCAAATATTTTCGGATTTTAATGAGAAAACCGTCGATTCTTAGGTTTTTCTAGACGGGGAATCGATTGCACGCATTCCCGAGCCGTGAAAATGTTTCCTTGACCCTGATTCAAATTGATGCTCGACTACTGACTCATTTGAATTTGGGGCTCTATGATTTGTGTCATCTTCGAGACAGTAAATTTACAATATTTAGTACCCATGTTCGTTTATTTTATTTCTGGTGTTGATCAACAAGATGTTCGAAAATCGCTGATTGATGATGAACCTGTAATGGAACAAGTAGTTCAATTACAGCCTACAACTTTTGGACTATATGGAAGCACGGCGGAATTAACCATGAAAACCTTTCTCTACGACTATGCATTTCTTTCCGTTTGTATGAATGGACTTCTTTTTTATATGTCCTATTTATTAAAAAAGGGAATGAAACAAACCAAATCATCAGTTTCAGCAGCCACTTTTCAAATGCAACTTATGTTGTTTAAGAATTTATCATATCAATTCACTGCCGTCTTTTTTACTCTTATATTACCACTTCTTCTCCAAATAATTGCGGTCAGTTTCGAAATTGTTCATGGAAGTTATGTGCAAATCGTAATGTTTGCACAGCCGTGTCATGGAGTCGCAGAAACACTTGTAATTTTGTATTTTATAAAGCCGTATAAGAGTTATGTCGGTCATATTATTAGAAAATTAAGAAAAAAGAATTCTATATCAGTTACGACTGTTTTTTAATTTTTTGATGTTGTCATTTTTATAGAGTAATAAAAAAATTATATATGTTACCCGCATATCTGAAAATTTTAGATTTGCCTAGGCATGTCTGAAAGGCGAATAAATTGAATATTTTTTTGCAGGCTTAGACCTAAGCGTAGGCGTAGGTCTAAGCCTGCAAAAAAATATTCAATTTATTCGCCTTTCAGATATGCCTAGGCAAATCTAAAATTTTCAGAAGAAAAAAATACTGGAATACACAAAAAGGCAGAAAACCGCAAATCCACGACAAAATAGAAGCTGCATATTAGGTTTCTGGAGTGATAATGGGGTTGAGAAAATGTTTATAAATTGGAAACCATTTTCTCACAACTAGGTAGTCGTGTAGGAAAAATTTTTTATCATGCGTTTATGCACTCATTATTACCTTCAATTTGAGCTGTTTCATCAAAATCTAAGAAACCAAATTGTGACCCCTTCCTTGTAAGGGGATTTTTTTTAAATTTCGGCCTTCTAAGGGGCACCTCCCCCCTTGCCTAGCCACTGGGGGAGATCGGAAGAGCGTCGTGTAGGGAAAGAGTGTAGATCTCGGTGGTCGNCCCCCGGGGGGGGGGGGGGTAAAACATTTGATACAAATTTTAGACAATTTGCCAAAAAACATGGAGAGACCATTAAAATTTTTAAAAAATCAAAAATTTCGGATTAAAAACATAAGAGGAGATGATTTTTGGTATTTTGGGGGTTTTATATGCGGCGAAGACAAATTTGACGTTATTTTTGAATAATTTTCGAGGATTCCAAAAAACGGTATAGGTTCAATTTCCAGATTTGATCAATACTTTTTGTAAGATTTTTGCATTTTTGGAGAAATTTTTCAACAAAAATAACATCAATTTCGTGTTCTCCGTATATGAAAATGAGGTCGACACGGCTGACCAAACTGTGCAAAAAGTTGCGACAAGTGTTATTGAAACGAAAACCATTAAAAATGTCAAAAAGTAGC
>OZJO01028575.1:0-11537 GCA_900406225.1 Acrobeloides nanus | reverse complement strand
ACATTTTTCACATTTTATCAAATATCTCAGCAACCATAAAGAGATATGCCATGGTTTTGGCGTCGTTGGATTGCTACGATTGCCAGCTTTAAAATGACACCAAAATCATCGGAATTCGCCACGTCAATTTTGAATTATTTCAAAAACAAAATACTATGCGCTCGATCCTCAAAAAAGTGTGCGGTGCATTCGTTCCTATTGCCCTTTTTACTAGTTATGGATTTTGATTTTTATGGATTTTGACATTTATGGATTGTGATTTATGAATTTTAAGTTATGAATTTTGAGTTATGGATTTTGATTTTATGGATTATGTTAGAGGACCAGAGAAAATGTTTATTTACATAAAACCCGTAAATATATATATAAAAAGATTATGAATCTTTAGATTGAGCAAAACCAATTCTTTTGTTTCTAAGATCATAAATATTGCAAAATTGGCGTATAAATGGATCTATAAATATATAATTATGGGTATATACAGAGTGTGTTTGTAACAAGATACCTCCGAGAATCCATTCATTTGAGCTTGTACTTCCATCTGAATTTGAACTAACTGCCCAACGACACTGTCCATTTTCGACATCTATAATGAGTTGTTCCTAAAAATGAGTTATATGAATATATTGATATATTTTATATGGTACATACAGAAGGAATTCCATAAGTAATACCGCCAATAACAAAATTTAGCGTTGGAAGATCAGCATCACAGTCGACATAATAACGGTCTGTGCTAAAATTGTGTTAAAAAATTAGATCTTTTATGAGAAAGTACTTACCTATTTGAATATCTCAAACCTGCTTCTTTGGCTAACCTTTGAACAATATGTTTTGGACCATATATATCCGAGCTACCCGTATCAGATATGGCTTGCCAGCTACTCTTGTCAATATATCCCTAAAAGATTTTGAAAAAATACGATAAATTTTTTAAAAATTGGACCCCAGTATGCTATAGGAACATAGGATTTCTACTAATTTTTGTTTCAATTTCTACGAATTTTTCAATTTTTATCAAAATTTTCAAGGACGAAAACATGACGTATCATGGAGACCTTGCCTCCCCCCTACTGTGCACCTATGCCTTGTACCTCTTGCTACGTTACTAAACTGAGCAAAACACAAAAATCTGAAAAAATTCAAACATACCCCCAAATTTATTGAATCTAATTTGAATTGAAAGAAATTCGTCGAAGTTAGTGGATAATATGCTATAACAGGACCACAATGAGTCTTATCAAGGTCTCCATATGTTATGCTTCCACCAGTAACATTGTCATAGTAACCTCTTTTTTGTAGGTAGATAGTAAAAATGGCATCTTTTATGATGCCCAGGTTCATTGCGTTGATCTAAAATTATATGCTTAGTTGACCAGACACGGACTTCGTTGAAGCATCATTGACCATATGGCTCTAAATAGAAACTTTGACTTACCAGAGCTGGTGTAGCTCCATTGATTTCTCCAAAACCTAATCCTAAAATTCCATCAAAAGTCGGATCATCCACCATAATATCATTTTCATATACAGCTTGTCCAAAAGTAGTATGAGGTATGACAAGTTTATCCGATCCGTCTCCTATCTAAAAGGTGAGGTTGGCACGTTTCAATGCCCGAAAAATCCTACTACAACAGTATCCACTCCAAATTTTATAGTAGCATTAGATCCGTCCCCATATGTCTGATCCCAAGTTTCATTAGTTCTTCTATAAGTACTCGATTGCGAGCTATTAAAACGGTTTTTCATACTGCAACTTCTACAGTGGATGTCAGGAACCCATAGATTAGAGCTTCCTGTGTCAAGAATGACGTCAAAAGGTTGACCTGGAGTGCCAATATAAATTCGAGCAACATATTCACGATCACGATAATCGCGGATTCCTTGATGGACTACCTTGTTTTTGGGTATAGACTTTAGAGAGTGATATGAGGTTTTGTTTTGGAAGTAAGAAGACCATGTTCCTAAAAATATAATTGGATTCAAAAATTTGTTGATTTTTTTATATCCCAATTTTGTTTAAAATCTAAAAAGCTCAACAAAACTGTATAAAGAAAATTTTTTTGCTCAAAAATGATTACAAGAACCCCTTATCGCGGAAATACCTCAAACTATAGGAAAAAATTTCTGGACACGTCACATACTCCTGTAAAATAATCCATACCTTGTTTTATTTTCTTCAGATGCCTACTTCCTCTTTTTATAATCGGAATATGATAAGCATATAACGAAATAAATCCATATAAAACTAGTATAGCATATATCAAAACTTTCATGTTTCCAACTAATTCCAATTCCAAATCTCACAAAATCGACAATCTTTGCAAACTATAAAAAAGGGCACTATAACTTTTGTCACCTAACTTTTGTCACAGATACAACATACAAACCGACAGATTGTCAAAATATGAGCAATTACTAAAAGTAGTAACGCTTAAAAAAATAAATACTTTTTTTCAGGGAAGGCTCAGATCAAAAAACGGATCGGTGGAAAGGATTCTCCATACCATACCCGATTTGGTTTATAAAAAATCAAAAATTATGATCCAAAAATGTAACCCCGATTTTTTATGTAACCTATATCCTAAAAATTTCAAAATTAACAAATTTCAAAAAAAGTCCACGGCGACAAAAGTGTACAAATTTGTGAAAATCCGTAAAAATGTGTTATTTGAGCGACAATAACATTTTATGATTTTTTGAAAATTTCAAAATTCGTTAAAAATCGAAAAATTCATCAAAATTGAAAAATTCGTTAAAGTATGTTTCTAGAAAAAAAAAGTTTCTAGAAAAAAATTTTTCGCGACTTTGAACCACGTTAGTGGTCCACTCTGGGGGTCGTTCGAATGCCATCGAGCGGCTGAAATGGATGTAAACTCGATTTTTGGTGAATTTTTGATATACAGGAGTAAATTATTGAACACCTTGTACTTCGACCGAAAACAGGAGAAAATAATCATAAGGGTACCTTTAGTGGACATGGATAGTGCCACCACTATTTCTAGCCCTTGTTCACTTATACTCCCCTATTAAATGATATTTAGAACATTAATTGTGGACTTATATAATTGTATTAAACAAACAAAGCATGGATCATTGAGAACTAAGTGAGTCAACTTTTTACTATAATAATGGTATTACGTTATCTCTTCACTATCAAAATGACGTTGTGTTTGCCAATGGCGTTATGTTTGTAAATTCTTTCAGATCACTTTCATAATACTTATTAAATTCTTTGTAAGATCAAAGAAGATCAAAGCATACCAAAGTGTGAGTAATAGAGTAACGTCATCATCATTTATGTTTATTTAGTCGTCCATGTTCTCTTCTGTTTATTTAGAGGGTTTATCTACGCAATTTTTTGGGTTGATAGAGAGGCCTGATATATATGTGGGAGTTGGATTTTGAGTGGGCAAGATTAAAGGACCAGTCCACTTTTGAACCGAATCTTTGTTCAAAAGTGGAAAAGAAAGTTCACGTTGGGGCAATCTTTATTTTATGCCTTCGCCACTACACCACAGAGGTTTCTGATTCAATATCAGACAAAATTCGCCATGTTCTAAAGGAAAAAGTCGAAAAATAATAAATTAATTTCTTTAATCTTTTTTTAAAATTTTCTTTGTCAAGAGCAAATTTTCTCGTTTTTATGCTAAAAATACTCAAAAAATTACGATTTTTGTTGAAAAAAAATGGAAAATTTCAGACAATTTGGTGAAAAAACCTAATGGGGAACCATTAGAACTTTTTTTTGAAAAATTTTGAGAAAAATCATAAGGGGAAACCTTATGATTTTCACCAATAAATTCTATAGATGTATTGATGAATACCGTATATGAAAAAGTGTATATGGACGTTTTTCAAGAAATTGTTTTATATGAAAGGACTACATCTATAAAAATAGTAAAAATTCGACTCCGCCTCATTTGGGGGAGATAGAACGATTTTTCCACTGGAGAGGGATATATGACTAGTTGTATACAATCAAACCTCCGTTTTATGAAACTTGCGGGGGACATAACGACTCCTTAAAAAGTTACAACATTTTGTTTTCCATATACTCATCTGGGAAGGATAGTCCACCACCATCTTCAAAGGCAGTATCACTTTTCGTACAATTAGTTTTCGTACGGACTCTTCGTACAGGTACTTTTCGTACAAATACAAGGGGGGAGGGGCAAAATTACTCACCAAGGGGCGAAAAGTCCTCGCCTAAGGAGCAATTTATGCGAGGATATACCGCCCCTTACTCGAGGACTTTTGCCCCTTCCCCCTTGTATTTGTACGAAAAGTACCGTACGAAAACAATTCGTGTCACGTCAAAATGTCGACAGTTCAGAATGTCGACTAGGCCAAAATGTCGACCCGTCAAAATGTCGACCCGTCAAAATGTCGACCCGTCAAAATGTCGACTTGTCAAAATGTCGACCGTCAAAATGTCGACTGTTAAGGAGCTAAGCCTAAGGCCTCAATTTTTAGCCTAAGCTTAGGCCTCAATTTTTAGCCTAAGCTTAGGCCTTAGACTTAAGCTTTAGGCTTAGACCTTAGGCTTAGGCCTTAGGCTTAGGCCTTAGGCTTAGGCCTTAGGCTTAGGCCTTAGGCTTAGGCCTTAGGCTTAGGCTTTAGGCTTAGGCTTAGGCTTAGGCTTAGGCCTTAGGCTTAGGCCTTAGGCCTAGGCTTAGGCCTAGGTTTAGGCCTAGGCTTAGGCTTAGCTCCTTAACAGTCGACATTTTGACGGTCGACATTTTGACGGTCGACATTTTGACGGGTCGACATTTTGACAGGTCGACATTTTGGCCTAGTCGGCATTCTGACTTGTCGACATTTTGACGTGTAATCAAAAAAATTACAATTTTTGTAGAAAAAATGGAAAATTTTGGACTTTTTTGGTGAAAAAATAGGAAATTTTGGTCATTTTTAGTTAAAAATCATAATGAAGGACCATTATGATTTTTGAAAAAATTTGGGTAAAAACATAAGAGGGGGAGTGACCATTAGGAAAATTTTTTAATCACCCCGGGTCCCTCCCCAGCCACGCCACTAGACGGGTACAATTACCCTACTCCTTAAATACGTATCTGCTCACGTGAGATATCTTTGTACAATTTTTAGAGCGTTTCAAAACGCTCAGTCGAAAATTTTAAAACATTAAAAAAATTTATTTAAGTTACAAGGGGGCAAAAGTTCTCGCCAAGGAAAATTTGATTTGTTATAGTGATTGCTATAACAATCAATTTTTCCTTGGCTAGAACTTTTGCCCCCTTGTATTTTCAAATAATTTTATAGCTATTGAAAACGATGTCTAATACAGCGTGTTATAATTGTGGTAAATCGGGTCACTTCAGGTATGCTAATGTTTGCTTATTGAGATAATTTTTTCAGCCGTGAATGTCCAGAAGATCGACGTGGTGGAGTCGGTGGAGGTAATACTTTTTTGTACTATTTCGGAATAGAGGATCAAAATCATGGAAATGAATTTTTTAAAGTTTTTTTCTAAAAATAACTCTGAGTGTACATTTTAGGTGAAGTTTGAAATAAAACATTTTTGAAGCGCTAAAACCGTAGGCAATTTCACTATGAACATAATTTTTATAGACAAATTTGCTATGACTACAGCCAGGGGTCAAAAAGGGGCTGAGGCCCCATGGGCTTTCGGGTGATTTTTTGAGGTACGACATGATTTTTTTCACCAAAATTGTCCATTTTTTCAATACGACATGATTTTTATTGTACAACATGATTTTTTCACATGACTTGTCTATTTTTTAATCAAAATTGTTCAAATTTTTCCAATACAACATGATTTTTTAAACTAAACTACGAGTTCCATTAGATCTAAAAGTAATGATAGGTAAAAATTTTCATGTAATTTTATTTGGGGGAGGATCTTTGACTACTTTTTTTTATTTGCTGATTAAAATTTTGATTCTGAATCCTCCCCGTTCAGCTACATAGCCGACACTTTATATGGAGCTCGCCATAAAAGGGATAATTTTAAGTGAATTTCTATATAACTTACATGTTTAGACGGCGGAAGACGAAATCCACCATCATACCCAATGATGTACAATCCATATTTTGAAAACAAGTATTATGGTTACCCCTCGTTTGATCCGAATTTTGCAGCTAAAGTGCCAGCGTCTCGTCATTCGCCATATGGATATTCTGGATATGGAAGTGGTTATCCTGGTTATGGCAACGGTCTGATTCTATTTTAATTTTTCAAGTCATACATTTTTATTATTTTCTAGGCTACGGAAATCATTTTGATACGAAGTTTGGGTCTTCAGCTCTTGCGAACCGAGTTCATCTTCGTGGCTTACCGTGGCATGTTACTGGAGACGAAATAGAACAATTTCTCGCGCCATTGAAGCCAATCGACATTCGTTTAGGTTATTATGAGAACGGACGATCAACAGGTGATGGTAAGTATTTCAAATATAACCCCCATGTGACTAAATTTAGGGGGACTTTCAAGATTGTCATTAAAGTTAAGAAACCAAAATCGAAAAAAGTTGAAACCGACATTTTTGAAAAACCGAAAAAAGTTGAAACCGTTCGACTAAAAATCGAAATCAAGGGTGAAAAAACCGAAAGAAATTTTTTATGTTTATTTTGAGTGAAAATTTGAGAATTTTCACATTTGAGTTTTTCCTTGGATTTCTTTAAAAGAACTATAAAAACATTTTTTAACGTAATATTTACTTAAAATAGTAAAAAAAAAGATCATTTTTCGATAAAGTTTATATGTAAAAAACCGAAACCGATATTTTGAAAAATCGAAAAAAGTTGAAAAATTTTTAATTTGGGCTTTTTTGTTGAAAAATGGAAAATTTTTGGTGAAAAACGTTCCCCCTATTTACGCCATAAGGGTCTACTTGTAGATCTAATGGGTCTCATCAAAATGCAAGCGAGTTTTTATCGTAATAGAGTTAAGACATACAGTTTTGATCGATTTAGATGATCAAAATCTCCGATCTCTACTTTTGACTACAGTGATAGTATAAATATTTTAGGTTATGTAGATTTTTCTACTCCGGATGAAGTGATTGAGGCGCTGAAGAAAGATCGTCAGTGTATTGGAACACGGTATGTGCTATGAAAGGTTTCTATATATACTTATTCAACTTTTAATGAGGCTTTGACAAAGCCACTTTATACTAGAAACATGTCTTCAAGTTTAATTTTTCTTTCTCTCATAATCTTTTTGCATTACATTTTTTTGTTTTTAGTTACGTGGAGCTATTTCCGGGTAAAAGCATGAAGCCATTTCCCGAGGCAACATATGTTTCTGTGGGTTCTCAGCCAGCTAAACAAGTACCTTCGCTTTTCTCCTCATATGCGTATCCGAGCTATGGTTATGGTTTTCCTGGTTATCGAAGCGGTAAATATTTATATTACTTTTGCCTCTTTTATCTAAATTTGCTACTAATCCTGCATCTTTTAAGACTATGGCAATCAACTGGAATCAAAAGTTTCGCCTGCAGCTCTTGCGAATCGTGTCCATCTTCGCGGCTTGCCATATAATGTTAGTGGAGAGGAGATTGAAAACTTTTTTGCGCCATTGAAGCCGATCGACATTCGTCTGGGTTATTACCCGAATGGACGTTTAACTGGTGACGGTAAGAGATTGTCGAATTTGAGAGAAAGTTTTATTACAGGGCGTTCCAAAAAAAAAACCGCCTTTTTTGGCGAAAATTGTTCAAAAAAAATTTTTCTTTCAAAATGACTCATTCGGGGTATTTTTATGCGAGAAATCGATTGCGCGCATCGAAAAACCGCCTTCCAAACCATGAAATATCCAATTTTCAAGTAGGCATTTCTACCGAAAATAATAAAATCTTTTATATTTCATGGTCTGGGAGGCGTTTTCAAGATTTTTTCGATGCGAGCAATCGATTTCTCGCATAAAAATACCTCTAATGAATCTTTTGGAGAAAAATTTTATTGAAAAATTCTCGCCAAAAATTACCAGGTGGCGGTTTTTTTTAAACACCCTGTAATATTCTATTTTTAAGGCTTTGTTGATTTGTCTACACCCGATGAAGCGAATGAGGCTCTTAAGAAAGATCGTCAATGTATTGGGACACGGTAGGGTTTTCACATGTGTACTTGAGAGGAGGACGGTAAAAAGAGTGATTGTGACCGTACTGTTGCGTTTTTTGGCGAAAATTTTTTTTCAAAAATCACCTATAAGAGGATATTTTCATGTGAGAAAGCGTGAAATCGACTTCTCGCATGAAAATACCCCTTATAGGTGGTGATTTTTGAAAAATTTTCACCAAAAAACGCAAAAGTACGGTTTTTTGGCTTACCCCCGTGTAACAAAGTCTTACGTTGACACTTTGATATTTTACTGTTTTTGTTTTAGTTATGTGGAAGTGTTTCCAGCGAAAAATATGAAACCATTTCCTGAAGCGACGTATACTTCTGTGTTGTCTTCTTCAAAGCCGGCTAAACAAGAACATTCAACCCCACCTTTTGTCTTGCAGTCGGAACAACAGCCTTCAGTGTGTGGTTATGATTTTCAATCCAACTCGAACGCAGCTTGGCATTGAAAAATAAATGAAATACTACAGCTTTCCTATTGTTATAGTTCAATCAATGTTTGTCAAAAATCTTTTAAGATATTATGAATATGGAAACAGTTAAACGGGTTATATTGTAATTTTATTTTTGGTTCTTTTTTGTTCAATAAAGTTATTTTTATAGTGTTTTTATTTTATCATGTGCGTTTCTCTGACGCTTATACAGGGGGAGGCAAAAGTCCTGGCCTAGGCGGACAAAAGTCCTGACATTGTCAAAAATGCTGAAAAGATGTTTTCTCATCCAGAATTGTCGAGAAAACACGTTTTGAAATGTTAAGACTTTTGCTCCCTGGGTCAGGACTTTTGCCTCCCCCTGTATCTTGTTTCTGTCATTAAAGGGGGGAGTCCTGTTTGTTCGTGAAAAAAACTTTTCAGCAATCTTTGCGAAAATGACTTTTTTTATTGTTACGTGAGTAAGTCAAATTTCATAAGTTCGGTCTTATTTTTTTGTCCATTCGATGAATCAATTCTAAGGGTCACAAAGCAAATTGGCATGTAACTTGAATTCCAGAAAATCGCGTTGAAGGGTTACTGGGGGTGCACAAAATCCATAGAGTAGTCTTTAAAATAGCTCACAAAAATAATTGTAAATGTCTAGAACAAAAGTTTACATATGAAAACATAGCCCGTTTCTCCCTCGAACTCATACAAAAAACCACACATGAAAATTTTTTAAGGGTTCGGAGATATGGGTCTAACAGTAAAATGACCAAAAACGCCGATCTTTTCAACTTCGGAGACATTTTTGACCTCCTTCAGGGCACTTTCAACCCCAAACACCCTTTATAAAAAAATGATCAGCGAAAGAGAGCGACAATGTTGCAATGACAAAAGTATAAATGGTGCCTAAGGGGGTACTCATAAATTTTGATCTTCGTTTCAATTTTATCGAAATTTGATTTTTCGAAATCGAAATTTTGGGGTCGAAATTGCGATTTCGATGCATCACTACCAGTGATAAAAGTATTATATTATACTCTTAAAGTATAATATATTTTTATATTATACTTTAATCTGAGCTTAAGTATAATATAATATTCTATTATACTTTAGCATTTTACTAAAGTATAATATTATATTATATTATACTTTATTATACTTTTAAAGTATAATTAAAGTATAATATTTTATAAAAATTGATATTTTTACTGATAAATAAGATTTAAAAAATTTGAAATTATCCAAATCTTATTTACAGCTTGGTTATTGTATGTAAAAATGAAAATTTATTAACTGATAAGCTGTTTTCACATTTAAAACATAATACAACTCATTAAAGGGGAGTGCAGATCTGGGCTTATTCTCAAGAAAAAATTTTTTGTCAATTTAAAAAATATGACCTTTATGGGGGTAATTTTATGCGAGAAATCGATTCCGCTCATTCTCGAAGCATGAAAACGCTTCCTCGACCCTGATTCAGGGAATGGGGTGGGTGTATTGAAGCGAAAATCGAAAATTTTTCAAATTTTTATGAGAAAACCGTCGATTCTTAGGTTTTTCTAGGCGGGGAATCGATTGCGCGATCTCCCGAAGCATGAAAAAGCTTCATTGACCCTGATTCAGGAAAGAATCGCTGTATTGAAGCGAAAATCAAACATTTTTGGGTTTTTATGAGAAAATCGTCAATTCTTAGGTTTTTCTAGACGGAGAATTGATTGTACGCATTCCGAAGCTTGAAAATGCTTTCCTGACCCTGATTCAGGGAAATGAGTGCTTTGTATTGAAGCGAAAATATGAAAATTTTGGATTTTTCTTCTAAAATCATCGTTCTAAGGGTTTTTCTTGAAGTGGATTGCTTTTTGGAGTCGCATAGTGAAGTTACAATTTGTTGTAGAGGTAATAATGTAGGTAGACCGAATATACACTTGCGAGTATTGGGTTGTTCCAAAAGTTTTTACACTTCACTTTACACTTTTCACTCGATTTTGTCGAGTGAAAAGTGTCGAGTGAAAAGTGTAAAGTGTCGAGTGAAAAGTGTCGAGTGAAAAGTGTAAAGTGAAGTGTAAAAACTTTTGGAACAACCCAATAGTAGTTGGGTATCAACTTTATTCGACGTTTCGACGATTTACGTCTTTTTCAAGAATATCTACAATGTACATGGTTAGTAAAAGATCAAAAGTAAAATAAAACGTGTGAAACTAAGCAACCAAACGTGAAGCGACAATTAAAAGTTGAATAAAAGAAGTTGAGAGTTACAATAAAAGCATATACAGGGAAATCTTGTTAATGTATAATATTCGAAGTGGAAACAATTGTACTATTGGGTTGTTCCAAAAGTTTTTTTCACTTCATTTTTTTCCTTTAGACTTTTCCCTTTACACTTTTTTGAAAAAGTGAAAAGTGTAAGGTGAAAAGTGTAAAGTGTAAAGTGAAGTGAAAAACTTTTGTTTTATTTTACTTTTGATTTGTTTTATTAACACGTTTTATTTTACTTTTGATCTTTTACTAACCATGTACATTGTAGATATTCTTGAAAAAGACGTAAATCGTCGAAACGTCGAATAAAGTTGATACCCAACTACTACTCGCAAGTGTATATTCGGTCTACCTACATTATTACCTCTACAACAAATCGTTCTAAGGGTTATTTTACGGGAGAAATCGATTCAACGTAACCCCGAAGCGTTGCGGTTGAAACATAATTTTTCAAGACCGATAGTCAAGGATGTATTTTATGGCTTCGAGGATGCGCTGAATCGATTTCTCGCATAAAATAACCCTTAGAACGATGATTTTAGAAGAAAAATCCAAAATTATCATATTTTCGCTTCAATACAAAACACTCATTTCTCTGAATCAGGGTCAGGGAAGCATTTTCAAGCTTTGGGAATGCGTACAATCGATTCTCCATCTAGAAAAACCTAAGAATCGACGATTTTCTCATAAAAATCCAAAAATGTTTGATTTTCGCTTCAATACAGCGATTCTTTCCCTGAATCAGGGTCAATGGAG
>OZJO01028572.1:0-29441 GCA_900406225.1 Acrobeloides nanus | reverse complement strand
TTCATTTTATGAAAATTTAAAAGATTGATGCAAAATCGATTTTTTCGCAAAAAATTCAAAAAAGTTTGTGTATTACAACGACGAGCTTGTAACAAATTCAAAATTTCAAACGCAATTATCTCGAAAACTACAAGGATTCAGAACATACCGTAAAAACAAAAAATGCTCCATTTTTCATGATCTGTCCGAATATATCATTTTTTCATATGATTGTAACTTATTAAACTGGTCTTTTAAGCCATTTTAAGGATTAATCCATCAAAAATCTCATGATAATCGAATTTAATTTGATTTAATGGTCGCAAATATGTGTGTAACACACTAATGGAACATGACACCATGTGTTATTTGTGTTAATACAATAACACACCATGTGTGATATTTTTGTTATTTTCAAAACGGCATATTTTCGGTCTAAAAATATAATACCGAGTTTTATGGGGTTTGAACCAGCCTTGAAGGGCGTCTGAGACTAGCCCAGTACCACCGAACCAGGAGACCCTTTGTAACCGCTCAAAATTCTACTCTAGTCATAACGAAAATACGTAAATAAGCTTTAGAATAGATATTGAGCCGATTTAGAGGAGTAGCAAAAATAACAAACATGTGTGCTAAGGTGTTAACACAATTGCGACCACACTTTTTAGGTGTGGTTTTAGGTGTGAGCACGTCTCAAATTTTGAAAGAACATGGGACAGGGTAACAAGTCGGGATTTTCCGATTTGGAGAGAGCACGTGCCTCTCTCTGNTTAGGTGTGGTTTTAGGTGTGAGCACGTCTCAAATTTTGAAAGAACATGGGACAGGGTAACAAGTCGGGATTTTCCGATTTGGAGAGAGCACGTGCCTCTCTCTGGCTACGCCCCTAGGCACGACTCTTCATCTTCTGGCTACAGAACTATCTGCACACCTATCCATAATATACAAAACTTATAACTTTTAGCCAAGATCAAGATCGTCACAATCAGAAGAAATACTTAATTCTTCTCCTGTTCAATCACGACCCTGGCAATTTAATCAGTGGTATTCTTCATTTTTTAATCGTGAAACTTCGACTGAATCCCCCTCATTTCTTCAGAAGTTGGAAACCATTTCTCCATTACCCATTGACAAAATTGAACCAGTGACTTCAACACCACCGGCAAAACAACGAAAATTCAATCCTTTATGCTACTTTAGTGCTTTATCGTGCCCATCAAGTAAAAAGGGTGTCTATTATCGACCGAGAATTTAAAAATTTTGATAAAAATGTTTTATTTTTTTATTGCAAAAGTAGACCTTATTTTCTGTTGTTATATAAAAATAAACGTACTTTACACTGTGGTTGCTATCGCATAAGCGAAAAGAAGTGAATTCTGTATGAAATTCGAAATTTACCGATTTTCGATTTTTGAATTTTTTAGACTTGATTCAGGGTCAGCAAAATGTTTTAACGCTACGGGAATGTGTACAATCGATTTTCTGTCTAGAAAAATCCCTATACAGCCAATTTTCCGACGAAAATTCGAATTTAATTCATTTTCGCTTCAATACACCTACCATTTTTCCTGAGTCAGGGAAGCATTTTCACGCTTCGTGAATGTGCGCAATAAAATTACCCCTGTAGGGTTCATTTTTAGAAAAAATTTGGGTCCAAAATCATGTAAAAAATCACAAAAATCCACTTTTTTAAACACCCTGTATAAGAGAATGGAAATAAACTGTAAGAACCTTATATAGGCGTATATCAAAATTAAGGCCAAATTTTTTATTATTCAACAATGCTATCCACTAATATACGTACTTGTTGCAATATTCGGGTCGAGCTCAATTTTGAACAAAATTTTTTACATAAAACAACTTTTACTAGACCTATAAATTTCATGAAGTTGACATAAAAGGTACATGTCCGGTATGACTTGGAGAAAATTTGTAACTACTTTGTGACAGTCGCACCCATTATCGATGCAATGTTTATCAGTAGAAGGAACAACTAGCTTATTAACTCACTCGAACGTGCTTTAGATTTTTCATTTTTCCTAAACAAATAAAATGTTCCAAAGCACGATTCTATATTTACAGGGTGCCCCATACACACAAAACCTTTGGTGTTAAGTTGAATCAAACTCTAAAAAGAAACACCAAATTGGTGTTAATTTAAAGGACCAGTCCAGTCAGTTAAAACATATGAAAAAATTATATATTCGGAAAGATCATGAAAAATGGAGCATTTTTTGTTTTTACGGCATGTTCTGAATCGTTGTAGTTTTCGAGATAATTACGTTTGAATTTTTGTACAAGCTCTTCGTTGTAATACACAAATTTTTTTGAATTTTTTGCGGAAAAATCGATTTTTGCATTAATTTTTTAAATTTTCATAACTTGAACATTGTAGCAATTTTTTATAGCTAAATGAGACGAACAAAATGACATCAAAATTATTCAATTTGAACATTGTTTTGGGTTATTGAAACGAAAACCCTGATTCATATTTTCGCGCAATCGAATTCTCGCATAGAAAGAGCCCCTATAGGTTTGTTTTGATGAAAATTTTTGTAAAAGTTGCACAAGATCGCAAAATTGCATTTTTGGGGGCACCATCAGTGTTTGGATCTGTTGTGTGAAAACTGTTGTGCTGCAATCTGTTGTATTTCTGAAGATTGGAAATGCTTCCTTGACCCCGGAAACGACTATTTTCACAGAAAATTAAAAATTTTGATTTTTGCTTCAATACACTGATCCTGAATCAGGATCAGTATATTGAAGTGAAAATCAAAATTTTAATGTACAAAGATGAGGTTTCGGTGTAGAGTTTGACTATTTTTAGGGGGAGGGGGTGATGAAAAGTGAAAATTAAAAAGTAAACAAAAAAGTTAATGAAAAGTAAACATTAACTTTTTTGTTTACTTTTTATATGTTTACTTTTTAATGTCTACTTTTAGGGAGCTTATTTTTTCACCCTATTTTTAGGCCTAATTTTTGGATTCTGCGCCTAAAAAAACCCCTAGACCCGTCTATTTTGAGCAAAAATTTTGTTTATTTGCATAATTCTCCAAAAAATGGTTCCAAAAGTACCTATATTTTAATTGCATTTTTAGGCATAAAAACAGGGGTCTGAAATTTTTTGATTTCATTTTCGCAAACTAAAAAATTAGAAAAAATATCCTGTTTTGCCTAGGTAAGCTCGATTGTTCGGTACGGCGATCTTGCCCTTTAATATTGGGCTCAGTGGCGTAGCCAGACTCCAGGGCCCATTGCTTAGTTCCGGAAGTCGGATCCCAGTTCCGGAAGCGGAGATCGGAAGTAAAAACTTTCGACTTCCGGTTCCAATTTAGTACAAATTTTCCAAATCGGAACCGGAAGTCAGAAATTTTTACTTCCGATCTCCGGTTCTAACTTCCTGTTCCGGGATCCGACTTCTTAGGAATTATACAGTCTAAAATTGAAATATCTACAAAATGGTACGAATTTTTTATAATTGATCTTGATTTCTCCTTTTTGTTAAGGGCTATGTCATTCTGTGCCTGTTTTGTTCCAAAATGGTGTGTGCTTTAAATTATGAGTCGTTTTACTAGTTTTACGTTTGCTAAAGTAACATCTCAATCTTTTATTGATTGTTGCTTTATTTTTTTACTGTTTTTATTGAATTTAATTTTTACTAGAACAAAGATTATTATTATGAACAAATTTGGAAATTCCGAGATTTTTACTCCTTGATCCCTTCAAGGAGTAAAAACTAAAATTCAACTATTTTTCTAAATTGTCTGATTTTTTGTTACAGGGAGTTATCTACATGAATAACTCGAATATGAGGAAATTTTTTGATTTTGACATCAAGAACTGTTTATTATTGAATCGAATCGGTCATGATGATCCAATCTTGAATATCTTCATATTGGTTTTCAAAAAGTTCGTGGAATTTTTTATCATGATTTTTGGACCCGGAAATTTTTTCTAAAAAGCACCCATATAGGGGTAATTTATGCGAGGAATTGATATCGCGTATTCCCGAAGAGTGAAAAAGCTTGCTCGGTCCTGATTCAGGGAAAGTCGTGGAGTGTATTGGCGCGAAAATGAATTAAAAATTGAATTTTCGCCGTTAACCGACTATCTAAGTGTTTTCCTAGGCGCAGAATCGATTGTGCACATTATCGAGACATAAAAATTTCTATGACACTGATTTAAGTGATTTTTGTTATGGAATCTTTTTAGAGGGATATCTCTCATAGGGGTAACTTATAGTGGTCATAACCAAAAATTTACTTCAGGTTTCAAGAAAATTTTAAAAACGGAAAAGGGCGCACAAGTCGGGTGCGCAAATATTTGAGCGCAATTATTAGTGTGCATATGTCAGAGCCGCAATTAAGAGCGCAAATGTCGGGGCGCAAAAATCGGGTGCACAAAAGTGCGCAAAGTGCCGTTGCACATATGTGAGGGCGCAAAAGTCCGCCAACAATTTTTTTGTACTCGGTGGTATTCGGGTATGGGGAGCACAATCCGAAAGAATTTTTCTATTTGAGCACTTAGGCGCGTCGGTCTAGAAACTTTTGTATTTAACGCCGACCCCAACCCCGTGAGGGGCGCCGTGTCTTTTGGTTTCTGTGCTTTTAAAAGCCTTTTAAAAATATTTTTATCAAATTTTTAGACAAAACAATGTGCGATGAAAAGGTCGAAATTGCGCAAATGGACATTAATAATCTAGCTTTTGACCCCTGTTTGGTTTGTGGTTCAAAAACCAAGGGGCTACGTTATCAAGTAATTCACAAAATTCTTCTTTTAAATTATTCAATTCTTAGGTTTCTTCCTGCCGAGCATGTGCCGCATTCTTCCGCCGAGCAACAAAAACCAAACAAATTTTTCAATGTCAACGAGGGACGAAAAATTGTGATTTGACCAATAAAAGTAAATTTTTAAATTTGAAAAAATTTAAAAATTAAATTTTTAGTGAAAGGAAGACCACTTTGCAGATATTGTAGATTGAAAAAGTGCAAGGAAATTGGTATGAAATTGGAACATGATGAAGGTGATTATTTGTTAGCAAACCCTATAAAAAGAAGTTTGGCAGCGAAAATTCAAAATTTTAGTTCATTTTCGCTTCGATACACCCACTCCTTTCCTTGAATCAGGGAAGCATTTTTGGAAAACTCTCTATAAATTAGTGAATGATCTGATGTAAGACTGAAAAGAGTGTGGCCCAATTGGGAGTTGTGTATATGGGGTGTTGTATGTAGTGTGGGAGAGAAATAATATAGTAACTATTTATTTGGTACAAATGATATAAGACTAACTAACAAAGACCAGGCTCTCGAGAGAGAGCCTCCTTAACAACTGTTAACTACAAAGCATAAACTCCCGGTTACAAGAGGTCAAAAAATTTGTTTTCACTCTTTATAAGGAAAGTTTTTTGTATATCGAAATTTTCGCCCTAGTGGGATCGAACCTGCGGACCCAACGTTGCTTAACATATCAGATTGGACGGGCGGCTTTCTTATACACCTCGCCAAATAGACTACATTTTTCATAAAGCTAGCCATGAAAAACGTTATATTGATCTACTCATATTTTAGAGACAAAGCTTGAAAATCCACCCCCATCAATCGCCGTCTCCACTGCTTCTAGCTCAATTCCAATTTTTTCTCCTTCAACAATAGCCTCACCTACAACTTCACACCTAGGAATGCCTAAAATAGAAGGTCGAAAAATAACCTATGATGCAGCACCTCTTGTGCAAGCTATTAAAAATATTTTTAGTCAAGTATACTAAAAAAAACTTAAACATTGTTTGAATCAAATTTCAGGAGACCAAGTCAAACCAATATTTGGCTTCTGGGGTTAGGTTGAATTTTATTCAACAACTTCAATATGCATTTTCGAAATTTTTGGAGGCTATCTATGCTGATTATAATGGAACAGTGGAAATAGTAGTAGAGGTTGAAATTGAAAAAGTGTTTAGATTTCAAGAAAAATATTTTATTAAATTGGCAGAAATGCTTATGTTATGTGATCAATTTGTAGAATTGCCTTATAATGACAAAGTAAACGTTATACGGCGAATCACAGAAGAAAAAGGTGCGAACAAGGGTCAAAATTTAAAAAATTTCGCCAAATAACTTAGCTCTCCGAGCGCTTCAAAACGACCGCGGGTTCTATCCCTCGCCTAAAAGTCATTTTTTATTTTGTTGTACAATTCATAAAATTTTTGCATATCCATAATTTCACAATGGCGCTATTATTTGTCCATGAAAACTTTTAGAAAATTTAAAAAAATCGAAAAATCTATTTAAAAAATCATTTTTTGATTTTTTCAATCTTTCCAAAAGTTTTCATAGAAAAATAATAGCGCCTTTGTGTTCCCTGCATAAAAATGTGAATATTCGAAAATTTTTTATGAATTTTGAAGACAAAAAAATGACTTTTGGCGTGGGATCGAACCGGGCTTTGGGGGTTTGACCCTTTGGCCGAAAAGCATAACTTATAGTCGAACCCTCCATGTTCAATATGAATTTTGTGCTACTTACTCCAATATCATGGGTGATGAACTTTATTCTCTCGGCAGGAATTCTCTATATCTCAATCTTCACACACACATTACTCTAGAGTAAAACGCTCGGGAGTGCCGCTCGAAGTTATTCTCCGAGGAACCGCGAGCGTTAACGCTCGATACTAGGACAATACTTAAAATTTTAGTACCTCTTATTCAAACATTTTTGGCAAGTCTTCCAAGGTATTGAAAGAATTTATTCAACTTGCCTATATTTGGGAAATTCAACTAATGATCATCGCTTGATGGTATCCGACAAAAATGCTATAGATTTCCGATTAAAAGATTTTAAAATGAAAGGCATTCCGATAGATTTGACTGAACAAATGAGGAAGTAAAAAGTTTAAAATTAAAAAATGACCACCCAACAAGAACAATTTTAGATTTTTTGAGCCCATGATGGAAAGATCCTTGAAATTTGTAATCATACCAGCAAAAGCTATGAGACTAACCCAATTTGAAATCGTTTATTTGGCTGGAATTGTTTTGTGGACTGTTTCTGGTAAGGCTTTCTACGCCTACAAACAAGTTCATGAGTTTTTGGGGATCTGGACCGGCCAGTCGTGTCCAAAGACGTTGTCCGACGCCGTTGACGTTTAGCAAGTATAAGTGACGTCATAAACGTCCGATGTTTGAAACGTCGGGACGTCTGAAACTTCGACGTTTCCAAACGTCGGCATTCGAAAAACGTTGTTAATTGTCGTTATTTGTTAATAGGCACAAACGTCGGAGATGTCGACGTTAGTGATAAATGTCGACGGCATTAGACACCACCGGGACCGGCCCTCAAAACGTTCTAAGACCCGGGTGTGACAAAAAAGTATGAAAAAAATTAAGGTTGAAAAGTCTGGATCTTAGCCTTTGTCTGGTTCGGGCCGACCTGAGCCGGCCCGAATCAGACGAGGTCGGCCCTTGGCAACGTTTTCCACTCCTAGGAGGATGTAAAACCTTTTAAAATCCACAATATTTTCGCATTTTAGACATCCAAGACAGTCTTTCTGAATCCACAATAAAACTTGCGGAAGAAATATCCTACCAGTGTTCCAACGAGCTACACAATTATTATGTTTATGAATTGAAACTATCCAATTATGCCGCTCGATTAACCAAACTCATCAAATTAGTCCCACTTATTGAGGTTTTGTCTATGGGGGGGGGCATAGGTGGATAGAAAGCATACGTGTACAAACTCCTGAATTTCGGGGGGAGATCGCCCGCAACACGCAGGCCAAAATGAGTTTCACCCGCAGCCCGAGGCGGGCTGTGGATGAGTCTCAAAAATTTCCTATTTTTTCAATAAAAATCGTAATTTTTTAAAGCATTTTTAGCTTAAAAAAGTATTTTTCAAAAAAAAATTTTTGTCCCTGTCGGCGTGAATAAACATAAGGGGACCAAAGTGATTTGTGAAAAAAAATCACCTTGGTTCCCCTTATGTTTTTTCCCGCTCGCAGAAAGTCAAAATTTTCGGAGGGGTGTTTGTACATGTGTGATAGAGGAGGGGGGTCCACTTTTCCGAACATTTGTGGGGGTCTAACCCCCCCCCCATATTTGTTTACAAATTGATTTTTTAAACTTCTTTTGTAGAATGGCATAAGATCCAAAAAAGAAATTACTATAATGTCAAAAATTTTCAATATGTTTGAAATTGATTTAACGGACAATGATGAATTGATTGATGTATTCTAAGAATTTGTATTTTTTGTTGTATATAGTCATTTTCTGCACCAATTTCAAAAATTTTTGTAGATCTATAGTGCAGTGTATAGGGAAGAAGACCATCCGATCTGGCAAGTTAAGCAACGTTGGGGCAGCCAGATTAGATTCCGCTACGGTACAAATATTTGATTGTTAACAAATAATAATAATAAAAGGCAAAATTTCTACGAGGTTAAATTTATTTTTGCCTTTCATTATTTTCTTGAAAATCAAAAGTGTTACCCTAGCGGGATCGAGCCATGTGGCCTTAAGGTTGCTTTACTTGCCAGATTCTCTATACAACGCGCTATGGACATGCAAAAATTTTGAATTCGGCGCGGAAACGGACTATAGTGGTTTAGCCTTGTATATAGAACTGTTTTTCCAGGATTTTTGGGGGGAGGGCACGTGCTCCCAAAACTCGAAAAATGAAAAATTTCTCAGAGCTACTTCGGCTCTTTATTGAACGTGGTCTAAAATCGAAAAACTTTATTTTTCTAATATGCAAAAATTCGATTTTTTAAAAAATGGAAGCGTTTTTAAGCAAAAATAACATTGCCAACATGTTTCCCGCATAAAATCACATCTAATAGTCATTCTTGAGAAAATTTCGAAAAATAAAATTTTTTGATTTTAGACCACTTTCAATGGGGGTATAAGAGCCACAGTGACCGGTCGGTCAAGTGACCTGACACGGATTTAACAAACAGGTCACGAATACGGCATCTTTAGCTTGTCGTATCAGAATTGTGATTTTGTTCAGCTTAAAAGATTGTTCTAAAATATACCAAACCGCGGATCCGCCCTGCTATAGTTAAAAACGAGAAATGCACAAATTTCATGAATTTTTAAATGACATTAATTTTTTCACAGTGTTCCGAAAATTAATCTGATATAATTTTGTTTTGTGAAACAATAATTTATTTTATTTTATTTTTCAGTCATATTCTTTCTCTATATAATTTTTACTCTTTTTCGAGCAAAAGTCTTTTACAAAACAACTTTTACTAGACCCATAAATTTCATGAAGTTGACATAAAAGGTACATGCCCGGTGTGACTTGGAGAAAATTTGTACACTACTTTGTGACAATCACACCCATTATCGACGCAACGTTTATCAATAGAAGGAACATTTAATTTATTAGCTCGCTCTAATGTGCTTTAGATTTTTTATTTTCCTAAACAAATAAAACGTTACAAAGCACGATTCTACACAATTCTATATTTACAGGGTGCCCAAAAAATGGCAATTTTGAGATTTTTTAAAATTTCACCAAAATAGCCCTATAGGTTTTTCTATGCGAGGAATCGATTGCGTGCATTGCCGAACATCGAAAACGCTTCCCTGGCCCTGATTCAGAAAAGAGTTTTGTGTATTAAAGCGAAAATAGGCCAATACAAGATCAGGGAAGATTTTCAAAATACAACAAATCTTTTCAAAATTCAAGGTACAGCGCGCATTAGATTTGTTGTACTTTTTTTCTCGCATAGAAAGAGCCCCTATAGGGTTATTTTAGTGAAAATTAAAAAAAAGAAAATTGTTGTAAAAGTTGCACAATATTGATAATTGCCATTTTTGGGGGCACCATGTAAAAAATCTATGCAGAAGTCGGTTTTTTATTTTAAAATTTTTATTTTTTGTATCAGAGTACCAGGAAAGTGGTGGACCGTGCGTCTACCCAAGGATCAGAGCGTTGGATTTGGAGTAGCCAAGGGATGGGAAATATCCTACCATCAGTTTCTGAAAAAATTTTACTGTAGTCTGGCTATTATATAGTCCCTTAGTCAGTCGTATATATTGAAGTCTCTTAATCTTAGTAGCTTAAGCTAGTATTATGTAATATAGTAAACCTTATATAATGTACTACAACCGTACAATCTCAGGGGCTATATTACACCTTGAAAGACCTTTTTTCATGATTTTGAAGCTTTATGAAAAAGATGTCATTTTTCAATCGAAAATGAAGTTCTTCATCACAAATAATCAAAAAAGGCACAAAAAATTTGTCTAAAAGATCATATTTTTACTCATTTTTGCTCAAATACAGTTTCTTATTGACACAAAGCCAATTTTCGCTCAAAAAGTTACATTTTTACACAAACGAACTACCAGAATGAGTATGTAACCGCACCCGATCCTTTTCCCCCATTAGCTACGCCTATACATGGATATTTTACAGGGTGGCGCAAAAAAGTTCCATTTTANAGAATGAGTATGTAACCGCACCCGATCCTTTTCCCCCATTAGCTACGCCTATACATGGATATTTTACAGGGTGGCGCAAAAAAGTTCCATTTTATCATTTTTTTCATGAATTTTGAACCCAAAAAATTTTTCCAAAAAATGATCGGGGATAATTTGATGCGGGGAATCGATTGCGCGTATTCCCGAAGCTTGGAAATGCTTCCCTGTCGGAAACGACGCTTTTCACAGAAAACTAAAAATTTTGACTTTCACTTCAATACACTAACCCTGATTCAGGGTCAGTGTATTGAAGTGGAAATAAATCTGTTTAGTTTTTAAATGAAAATACTCGTTTCTAGGGTTTTTAATGCGGGGAATTGGTTGCGCGCATTCCCGGAGCTTGGAAATGCTTCCCTGATTCAGGGAAAATTAGGTTTTTGAAGCGAAAATGGATATTTTTCGTTTTAATGGCCATTTTTTCTTCAAAATACAATTTTTTTTAATTTTTAGTTTTCGGCGAAAATAGTCGTTTCCGGGTCAAGGAAGCATTTCCAAGCTTCGAGAATTCTCACAATCGATTTCCCGCATCAAATTACCCCTAATATGTCATTTTTAGGAAAAAATTTTGGGTCCAAAATTCATGAAAAAATGGTAAAATGGAACTTTTTTGCGCCACTCTGTATTTATTTGATTTAGCACTATTTTTTGTATTCATTTTAACCTCAAAATGATTACTTTTTTGTAATTTGTTTAACTAACGATGATGATATGTTCAAGTAGACACGTAATTTTCACAATTCAAACTCCGACACAACCAAGAATTCTAACTGGACACAAATAAGAGTGTAGTCAGAAACTAAATATGAAAAATAGTGTGTTAAAAATAGAGACCAGAGACAAAATTCGTGCGCATTTGTTCCTATTGATTTCTCCTCTTTGTTCAGTGCTATGTCATTTCTGTGCCTGTTTTGTTCCAAATTGGTGTGTGCTTTAAATTATGAGTCGTTTTGCTAGTTTTACGTTTGCTAAAGTAACATCTTAATCTTTCATTGATTGTTGCTTGATTTTTTTACTGTTTATTATTTTACTGAATTTAATTTTTATTAGAGCCAAGATTATTGTTATGAAAAAATTTGGAAAATTCGGGATTTTTACTCTTTGACCCCTTCAAGAAGTAAAAACTAAAAAATTCAACTATTTTTCTAAAAATTCTGATTTTTTTACAGGGAGTTTTCTACATGGATAACTCGAATATGAGAGAATTTTTTATTTTGTCCGCAGGAAAGAGTCGAATCGGTCATGCCGGTCCAATCTTGAAAAATTTCATCAGATTGTTTCAAAAGTTCGCGGAATTTTTTATCATCATTTTTGGACCCAAAATTTTTTTTAAAAATGGCCCATATAGGAGTAATTTTATGTGGGAAATCGATTGCACGTATTCCCGAAAAGTGAAAAAGATTCCTTGACCCTGATTCAGGGAAACTCGTGGGGTGTATTAACGCGAAAATGAAATAAAATTCGAATTTTCGTCGGAAAACCAACTATCTAGGTTTTGTCCTAGGAGCCGAATCGATTACGCGCATTATCGAGGCATAAAAAAATTTTTGTGATACTGATTTATGCAATTTTTGTTATGAAATCTTTTTAGGGGGCTACTTCTCATATGGGTAACTTATAGTCTTTTCGAAAACCCCCCCCCCCCCCCCCCCGAATACAAAAAATCAGACGGTTTGGAACAAATTTTGAAAATTTGAGTTATTACCCCAAAGGGATAAAAAATTTGAATTTTTAACAATTTCCCAGATCATCTGATTTTTTGTATTTGGGGGTTTTTCAATATGGGGGAATTCGAATTTGAAGAAATTTTTTGATTTTGGCCACTAGAAGTTACCCCTATACAAGGTATACTCCCTAAAAAGATTTCATAACGAAAATGGCTTAAATTTTTTCCTGTCCTAAAAATTTTTCTTTTTTGACTAAATTTGCCTAAAATTTTGATTCCAAAAAGTATGTCCCGACTCTGAGAAAAATCATCTAAAAGGCCTACGACCCCCCCCCCCACAAACACACAAAGGCTCTAGGAACTTTCACAACGGTTTTTTTCATATCGATTTCTCCACTTTCCCGTGATCAAAAACAAAAAATTCCTTCATATTCAAGTTCCCCATATCGAAAAGCCCCTGGATCCAAAAAATCAGCTGATTTAGAAAAANTCCCGTGATCAAAAACAAAAAATTCCTTCATATTCAAGTTCCCCATATCGAAAAGCCCCTGGATCCAAAAAATCAGCTGATTTAGAAAAATTTTTTTAAATTCGACTTTTTTACCCCCTGATACTCTCTTGCAGTAAATCGACCGTTGTGGAAGTTCCTAGAGCCCAAAATATGCGAATTTCAAAAAGATCTCCAAATAGCCTAATTTTTTGTGCATGGGGGTTTTCGGGTATGGGGAATACAAATTCGAAAGAATTTTTCTATTTGAGCGCTGAAGGCGCGTCGGTCTAGAAACTTTTATATTTAACACCGACCCCACACCCACGAGGGGCTACGTGTCTTTTGGTTTCTGTTAATTATTATGCTTTTAAAAACCTTTTTAAAATATTTTTATCAAATTTTTAGACAAAACAAAATAATGGATGATGAAAAGGTCGAAGTCGAGCAAATGGACGTTAATAACCTAACTTTTGATCCCTGTTTGGTTTGTGCTTCAAAAACCAAGGGGCTACATTTTCAAGTAATTCACAAAATTCTTTTTTTTTAATTATTCAATTTTTAGGTTTCTTCCTGCCGAGCATGTGCCGCATTCTTCCGCCGAGCAACAAAAACCAAACAAATTTTTCGATGTCAACGAGGGACCAAAAATTGTGATTTGACCAATAAAAGTAAATTTTTAAATTTGAAAAAATTTAAAAATTAAATTTTTAGTGAAAGGAAGACCACTTTGCAGATATTGTAGATTGAAAAAGTGCAAGGAAATTGGTATGAAATTGGAACATGATGAAGGTGATTATTTTTTAGAAAACCCTATAATAAGAGGTTTGGCAGCGAAAATTCAAATTTTAGTTCATTTTCGCTTCGATACACCCACTCTTTCCCTGGATCAGGGAAGAATTTTATGATTTTTGGAAAAGAGTCCAAAATATCTTTCTTGATCCTGTTCAGGGAAAGAGTGGGTGTATTGAAGCGAAAATCTACTTGAACAGGTTCAGGGAAATTTCTTCATGTAGCTTAACTTGCCAGATCGGGCAGGCGGTTTCCTTATTCACTTCGCCAAGTAGCCGAAAGTTTTCATAAAGCTAGCCATAAAAAACGTTATATTATCGACTCATATTTTAGAGACAAAGCTTGAAAATCCACCCCCATCAATCGCCGTNCGAAAGTTTTCATAAAGCTAGCCATAAAAAACGTTATATTATCGACTCATATTTTAGAGACAAAGCTTGAAAATCCACCCCCATCAATCGCCGTCTCCACTGCTTCTAGTTCAATTCCAACTTTTTCTCCATCAACAATAGCCTCACCTACAACTTCACACCTAGGAGTGCCTAGAATAGAAGGTCGAAAAATAACCTATGATGCAGCACCTCTTGTGCAAGCTATTAAACATATTTTTAGTCAAGTATACCAAAAAAGAAGTTAAAAATTGTATAAATCAAATTTCAGGCGCCCAAGTCAAACCAATATTTGGCTTATGGGGTTAGGTTGAATTTTATTCAACAGCTTCAATGTGCATTTTCGAAATTTTTGGAGGCTGTCTATGCTGATTATAATGGAACGGTGGAAATACTAGTAGAGTTTGAAGCTGAAACAATGTTTAGATTTCAAGAAAAATATTTGATTAAATTAGCTGAAATGCTTATGCTATGTGACCAATTTGTGGAATTGCCTTCTAATGACAAAGTAAGCGTTATACGGCGCACCATAGAAGAAAAAGGTGCGGGCAAGAGTCAAAATTTTAAAAAATTTTGTCAATCGACTTAGCTCTTCAAAACGAGTACCATATCATGGGACTTTGGGGTTTTATTCATGGCCGATTGGTTAACGTGCTCGGCCTTCACTCATAGGGCGCGGAATCGAGCCGGGCCCTATGAGTGAAGGCCGAGCACATTAGCCAATCGGCCATGAGTCAAACCCCCATGATATAGCACTCATTTTGAAGTGCTCTGCGAGCTGAGTCGATTGGCTATATTTTTTAAATTTTGGCCCTTTCCTGTATCNTCGGCCATGAGTCAAACCCCCATGATATAGCACTCATTTTGAAGTGCTCTGCGAGCTGAGTCGATTGGCTATATTTTTTAAATTTTGGCCCTTTCCTGTATCTTTTTGGCATTTTAACGGCCGTGGTACGGTCGGGAGTGTCACTCGGAGTTATTCTCCGAAGAACCGTGAGCACGTTAGCGCTCGTACTAGGATAATACTTAAAATTTTAGTTCCTCTTATTCAAACGTTTTTGGCAAGTCTTCCAAGGTATTGAAAGAATTTATTCAACTTGCCTATATTTGGGAAATTCAACTAATGATCATCGCTTGATGCTATCCGACAAAACTGCTATAGATTTCCGATTAAAAGATTTTAAAATGAAAGGCATGCCGGTAGAAATGATTGAACAAATGATGAAGTAAAAAGTTTAAAATTAAAAAATGGCCACTCAACAAAAACAATTTTAGATATTTTGAGCCTATGATTGAAAGATCCTTGAAATTTTTAATCATTCCAGCAAAAGCTATGAGGCTAACTCAATTTGAAATCGTTTATTTGGCTGGAACTGTTTTGTGGACTGTTTATGGTAAGGCTAGCTACGTCTACAAAAAAGTTCATGAGTTTTTGGGAACCTAGACCGGCCAGTGGTGTCCAAAGACGTTGCCCGACACCGTTGACTTTTAGTATTAGGTTGGTGCAAAAGTCTTTTCGAACTTTCAACTTAAATTTTATACTAAATAATGGCGATTATCTTACCTAATGTTTATTTGATTATATTTTATGACTTGCCCATTTAGTAGACTTTGAATTTCTTTATCTACCTGCCCGTTTAGTAAGCTTCGAATTCTTCTATCAAAGAAAATATGAGACTTCTGGTCATAATAGGTTCGAAGCCATTTTTTAGCATCTTCATCGTTTTTTAAGTGCATTTCGTCAAGGTTAGCCTACAAATCGCGGAAAAAATGAAAGTTAGATGGTGCAAGATCTGGGCTATAATCTGGGTGGAGTAGAACTTCAGCTATTAGCTACGGCATTAATATTACGAGCGGTTTGAGCAACAGTAGTTCCACGAGCATATTCATGGTAAATTATGTGTCGTATGTAGTTGTGTGGGAGGTTGATATTAGAGGTAGTCAAATTTAAAATAAAGGCAAGATAAGATATTTCGTCAACATGCTAACAGCTGCGCATCAGCTCTGCTAATATATGTAAACAACCAGTTATATATCAGTCAGCCGATGCAAAAATATAAATAAAAAAAATCTCGAAAGAACTTTTGCACCAACCTAATATAAGCGGCGTCATAAATGTCCGACGTTTCAAACGTATGGACACCCGAAACGTCGACGTTTCCAAACGTTGGCATTCGAAAAACATTGTTAATCGTCATTATTTGTTAAAAGGCACAAAAAAAATATCGACATTTGAAACGTCGACGTCTCCAAAGTTTGAAACGTCTGACGTTTGAAACATCGCTATTCAAAAAAATTAAACATCACGTCGACGTCATTGGACACCACTGAGACGGGCTCTCAAAACGCTTCAAGATTTGGGTGTGACAAAAAAGTATGGGAAAAATTAAGGTTGAAAAGTCTGAATCTTGGCCTTTGTCTGGTTCGAGCCGACCTGGGCCGGCCCAAACCAGGCCCAGGTCGGCCCTTGACAGCGTTTCCCATCCCTAGGAGAATGTAAAACCTTTTAAAATCCACAATATTTCCGATTTTTAGACATCAAAGGCCGCCTCTCTGAATCCACAATAAAACTTGCGGAAGAAATGTCCGACCAATGTTCCAACGAGCTACACAATTATTATGTTTATGAATTGAAACTATCCAATTATGCAGCTCGATTAACCAAACTCAACAAATTAACTCCAATTATTGAGGTATTGTCTATAGGGGGGGGGAGAATTTTCCGGCACAGGCTCTATGAAACAAAGAGGATGGAACGATACGAATGAAACAATCGAATAAAATGATGCGAATGAAACGACATAGTGAAACGAAACAAATTCAGGGTTTTCGTGTCAATATTCAGGCAAATTCAAACCCGTTTCCGGACGATTTCCGGACGCTGTCTGGAAATGAAATCGTTTCATTCGTATCGTTTTATTTGATCGTTTCATTTGTATTCGTTCCATCTATGTTCGTTTCATTAGTATCGCTTCAAATCTTTCGTTTCATTTGAGTCTATGCCAATTTTCCGGAGTAGTGGCCGAAATTTTCNTCGTTTCATTTGTATTCGTTCCATCTATGTTCGTTTCATTAGTATCGCTTCAAATCTTTCGTTTCATTTGAGTCTATGCCAATTTTCCGGAGTAGTGGCCGAAATTTTCTGGAATTTTTTTTGTTTAGCCTTTATTTATTTTGAAATTTTTCGCCACAATTCCTGTCCACTTTCCGAAAAATTCTGCCCTCCCCCCATATTTGTTTACAAATTGATTTTTTAAACTCCTTTTTTAGGATAGCATAAGATCCAAAAAAGAACTTACTATAATGTCAAAAGTTTTCAATATGTTTGAAATTGATTTAACGGACAATGATGAATTGATTGATATATGTTAAGAATTTGTATTTTTTGTTGTTATATAGTCATTTTAAGCACCAATTTCAAAATTTTTGTAGACCCATAGTTCATAGTTTTGTAGATCCATAGTATAGAGAAGACGACCGTTCGATCTGGCAAGTTAAGCAACGTTGGGGTACCCAGGTTCGATCCCGCTAGGTCAAAACTCTTGAATTTTAATAAAAAATAATAATGAAAGGTAAATATCTATGAGGTTAAATTTATTTTTGCCTTTTATCATTTTCTTGAAAATCAAAAGTTCTACCCTAGTGGGATCGAACCAGTGGCCTCAGGGTTGCCTTACTTGTCAAATTCTCTATACAATGTGCTATGGGCATGCAAAAATTTTGAACTCGGCGCGGAAACGGACTATGGTGGTGTAGCCCTGTACATAGAGCTGTTTTTCATAGGCAGAATTTTTTGGGGGGAAGCAGTGCCGTAGCTGGGGGGGGGGCACATGCCCTCCAAAACCCAAAAAATGAAAAATTTTCTAATGGTCACCCCCAAAATTTTAGTATTTTTTCAATAAAAATGTCTATTGCTTCAATTTTTACACTAAAGAATGCCATTTTTTCTTCAAAAATCGTCAAATTTTTTCTGTTTTTGCTCAAAAATGCTTTTTTTTAAACTTTATTCAAGAAGGGTCGTGACCCCTCCAAACATAAAAAAGAGTCGTGCCCCTTCCAAACCCGAATCCTAGCTACAGCCCTAGGGGGGGAGGAACCTCTCCATATTCAAAAAATTTTATAATAAAATTGATGTTTTCCTCAAAAGCGAGCAAAATATTGAAAATTTCTTAATAACTTCCTTCCCCAAACTAATCTTCCCACTCCAAATTTTGATCTGACAAGGGACACTCACGAGGTGTAAATCCCAGTTTTTTATAATTTTCACATGGAAAGATAGTAGAGGCCAATATAAGGTACTCACAAAAAAATTAGGTGCCAATGGGCCTTCTATGGCCATATAATAAAAATCGAAAAAATAATTAAAAAATGCAAAAAAATNGTGAGTAACGACTGGGGCGGGGGGGGGGGGGGGTAATTTTTGGTCGACTCAAAAAATAAATTTCTGGTTACACCACTAATCTTATATGAGTTAATAAAATTCTTCAACTATAGTTTTTGAACAATTATATGAGCACATGTGATTCGAATGTGAAGTGCAACAGAAGATCAACAAACATAAAAATATCGATTGATTTTTTTCTAGTTATTACTCTCCTACGACAATTTTTGTGCACTTTAATCGTTTAATAGAAAATTTTTATCATGCGTATAGGATTATAATTTTTAATTTTTGTTAGGTAAATTTCTGTTGCTAGGTAACGAAAAATTAGTTAAAAGCACAGCATCTACACAAAAATTTTGTTAATAAACTTTTATGACCTACCCAAATTTAAGATAAGGGAGAGTTTTTTGAAAATAAAATTTTCGAGGAATCAATTTTTGACATACGACGGTATTTTTTCGTGTAACATGTTTTACTTTTTTTGTAACATCTTTTTGAATGTAACATTGAGTGTTTTTTTGTAACATCGAAATCTTTTAGCATCATAGGCTTAGGCCTAAGCCTATGATGCTAAACGATTTCGATGTTACAAAAAAACACTCAATGTTACATTCAAAAAGATGTTACAAAAAAAGTAAACAAGTTACACAAAAAATATTTCGTTTGACATATTTATATGTTTTTAGACAAGGAAAGAATTTCCTAGTTTTGTAATATTATTTTTAAAAATATTATTTCGCAATGTCTGAACCTTGCTTAGTTTGTGGTGCTAAAACGAAAGGCATTCATTTTCAAGTATGGAAAATTTTGGCTCTAGGATTTTTGCCAACGAACATGAGGTCTTGTATAAGCGGACTTTTGCCAATCTTCTCCACTTTCCTGTGATCAAAATAAAAAACTCCTTCAGATTCTAGTTTTTCATATAAAAAACCCCCGGATACCAAAATTCTGATATTTGGAAAATTTGAGGGTAAAAAATTCGAATTTTCAAAATCTTGTCCAAATCGTCTGAATTTTGGTATCCGGGGGTTTTCCAATATGGGGAACTCAAATCTGAAGGAATTTTTCAATTTTGACCACAGAAAAGTGAAGAGTTGGCAAAAGTCCGCTTTTTTCGTTGGCAAAAGTCCGGTAGCAAAAATCCTAGAGCCGAACTTTTGTGTTGTTTGAGTTTTAAAATATAGGTAGCTTCATGTAGAGCATGCGCTGCATTTTTTCGACGATCATCCAAAACGAAGCAAATTTTTCGATGTCAACGAGGCACCAAAAATTGTGATTTGTCCAAAAGTAAGGAATTAAAAAGATTTTGAAAACAGATATGAGAGACCAAACAAAAAAACGATGAATCATAAGTCGATTTGTCAGTTCTTTGGTCATGTGGCCTTGTAAAGTCCGTTTCCATCGCCAATGAAAAAAAGTCCGGGATGATGGCTATGTAGTCTAAGGTGTCGCCCGTCCGATCTGACAAGTTAAGAGAAACCCCTAAGAGAAACTTCCCTCCATAAATTTAGATAAGGATATTTTGGAAAAATTTAAAAAATTGAAAAATCACAAAAAATGGCACAAGTGACCTTTTTAGAACACCCTGTAAAAAAATTTATGTCAAATTTTTTTTCGATTTTTGACCCTGGGGTGACCCCCTGATCCACAATAGCTCCAAAATTTAATTTTTTATTATTAAATTTCCAGCCCAAGGAAGATCAATATGTCGCTATTGTCGTTTAAAAAGATGTAAAGAACTGGGTATGGTAATGGAAGAGGGTATGTCAAGACCTCTAGTTCAAATTTATTTTAGACGAATTTTAGAGGCTGAAGCATCTTCTCCAACAAGCGAAAATAAATTTTTCGAGGAACCCCAATCAACTGAAATATCTACTCCATCATCTTCCCTCGAATTCCAAGCACACTTTGGTATGGTAAAAATAGAAGGAATAAGAATTGTTTATGATACAACACCTTTATGTGAGGCTATAAAATCGAGTTTGAATCAGGTATACTTTTGAAGAACTAAAAAAACGTGGTAAAAAGTTTCGGAGCTACTATAAATGGGGGACCACAAACGTGAAATTGTTTTCTGGAAATGACCCCTCTAGGAGTAAAAATATGAATCTTAATTTACACTTTCGAAGCAAAAAAACACTTTCCTGATTCAGGAAGGCGTATTGTGTATTGAAGCGAAATGTCGCGAAAATTCGATTTTTGCCAGATTCGATTCTCCGCATATTTTTACCCCAAAAGGGGTCGTTTTTAGGCAAAAATCGTATTTTTTCAACTTTTCGCTTCAATATACAATACGCCTTCCCTGAATCAGAGAAGCGTTTTTCGCTTGAAAATGTTAAATTCGGATTCCCCGCATTTTTTTACTCATAGAGGGTCATTTCCAAAAAAAATTTTCATGTGGGTGACCCCACCCTATTGTGTAGTAGTTCCAAATTTTCTCACGCCTCGTCCAATTTGGAGATTCGGCTGTCGCCACAAACTGTGGCGTAGACAATGGGGCAGCGGTCCCTAGAAAAATTGTAAATTTTCACTATTGGAGCACCGAATAGTTTTTCAAATTTTGAAATTTTTTTCAATTTTTCAATAAAGAATGGCATTTTTCACCAAAAATTTTAAAAAATGGCTTTTTTGCCCAAAATTTTTTGTGACAAAAACGATATTTGGTACTACTAAACATTAGCAACCGTAAATGACGTGGGCATTTTTTCTCTTAAAATTTTCTNGACAAATGGTTGATCGAAAAATTTCTGCGACATGATTTTTAGACCGAAAAATTTTTTTCTAAAAAGGACCATATAGGGGTAACTTTGTGCAATCGATTGCGCGCATTCTCGAAGCGTGAAAATGCTTCCTTGATCGTGATTCAGAGAAATTAGTACATATTGGAAATTTCAAAATTTTTCGATTTTCGCTTCAATACACACATCTATTTTCCCTGAATCAGGATCAAGGAAGCATTTTCACGCTTTGGGAATGCGCACAATCGATTTTTCGCATGATTTTACCCTAATAGGATGATTTTCAGAAAATTTTAAGAGAAATTTTTTTTCGAAAATATGCCCACGTCATTTACGGTTGATAATGTTTAGTAGTACCCGATATTTTTTTGTCGTAAATGATATTTTTGGACAAAAAAAGTCATTTTCAAAATTAAGGATTTTAGGGACCTAGCAATATTCGATTGGCCTATGGTGTCCGGCTAAATTTTATGCAAGAACTACAACGTGCTTATGCGGAATTTCTTGAACATTTTCCCACTCCACCTAATGGTGAAGTTGAAATATGGACCGAATTTGGTTGTGAAACATTGTTTCAGTTTCAAGAAATTTATCTAATAAAACTTGCCGAAATGGTTGTTAAATGTGGACAATACGCAGAACTTCCACATCATGATAAAGTAACTATAGGGCAGGCGCTGGCACATTTGCGGATGTACATTTCCGGATTTTACATTTCCGGACATTAAATTTGCGGATTTTACATTTGCGGATATTACATTTGCGGCTATTACATTTGCGGACGGAAAATAAATTTTTTTAAACCAATCATTTTTATTTTCAATCCGAAAATGTAATATCCGCAAATGTAATATCCGCAAAAGTGATATCCGCAAATGTAAAATCCGCAAATGTACATCCGCAAATGTATGTCCGCAAATGTAATATCCGCAAAAGTAATATCCGCAAATATAACATCCGCAAATGTACATCCGCAAATGTGCCAGCGCCATAGGTCATTACCCGGCAAAAGAAAAAAGCACCAACCATGGTGAAGTGAAATGTCTTCTTTTCAACAAAATAATTGAGGGCTCCATCCCACCAGGGCGAAAATTTTATTTGACTGATTCAAAAACTTCGTTGCGGAGAAAAATGAAAAATAATAAAAAATTTGATCAATGCAAAATAAATTTATGCACAACCAGACATCTTTCGACTATCAAAGCGAGTTACTGCCACTCGTCCATACTAAATTAAATTTAAAAATCTTAACAAAATAGTATCAAGTTGTAGTTGTATTAAGTATTGGTGCCAATATCTCCGCAACGAAGCTTCAGACACCCAAATCAAAAACATATTTGTAACAAGTAATGTATGCCCAACAACTTCCTGCCAAAATTAGAAAAAAATCGATTTTACATGGTCCCTTGTCAGTGGAATCTAACCCTTTATCATTTGAACGTGAGTAAGACGCTTGACACTTCACTATGGATTATGACTTTTTCCTGATGGAAAATCCTCATACAATTATTTTAGTATTTTCTCTTCAAACATTTTTGGCAAAATTTTCAATTCCTTGAGCGAATTTATGCCACATCAGTGTTCTTGGGAACATCAGCAACCGATTTGCGTCTTTTAGTTACTAATAACGCTGCAATGGATATGAAAAATAAGTTCTTTTCTATTCAAGGATTCCCACAAGAACGATTAGAAGAATTTAAAAAGTAAAAATTTCTTTTTTTAACTTCAGCGATCTTAAATCCTTAGGTGACAAGAGGGAGGGGGACCAAACTAGTTACTTTGGTCAGATTTACTACAGGCTCTAGGACTTTTCACAGCGATCGATTTTCTCCATTTAGGTTCGACTCCCGCCGGAGTCGAAATTTTTTTGCACATTGAATTTTTTTAAATCGATTTTTTAGATATTTGACCACTTTTTTGAAGTCGTGGTCAAAAAATAATGGCGGGATTCGATTCCACGCGATTTGTTACCCTATATATGACCAATCATACGTGTAAAAACTTTTTTCCTGTCAAAAACCGAATTTTTTTATGAGTGGTTCCCCCTTTAAAAATTTTTTTCTAATTCGACTGATTTTTTGTATCCCGGGGGTTTCGTTATGGGGAACACGAATATGAAGAAATTTTTTGATTTTGACCATGGGAAAGTGGAGAAAATCGATCGTTGTGAAAAGTCCTAGAGCCTTACTACACAATAGGGGAGGAGGGCATCCATATGAAAATTTTTTTTGGAAATGACTCCTCTAGGAGCAAAAATATGCGAAGAACTCGAATTTGACATTTTCGAAGCAAAAAACCTTTCCCTGATTCAAGGAAGCGCTTCCCTGATTCAAAATCGAAAGGCACATCGTATTTAATACATAAATTAAAGCTCAAACTTTTTGCAATATTATAGCTAACCATTGATTAATCCAATTAACAAATGATTTTCTCGAATTTTCGCGTCGATATACATCTTATCTTGAATTTTATAAATGTCAAATTCCCCGCACATTTTTACCCCAAAAGAGGTCGCTTTTAGGCAAAAATCGCAATTTTGCAACTTTTGCTTCAATACATAATATGCCTTCCCTGAATCAGGAAGAATTTTTTCGTTCAAAAATGTCAAATTCGGATTCCCCGCGTATTTTACCTCCTAGAGGGGTTTTTCCAGAAAAAATTTTCACGTAGGTAGTCTCCCCCTCCCCTATTGTGTAGTAGCTTCTCTATTTTTTAGACACTTGGACCCTATAAACGAACAAGCGTTAAAGTTCTTAATAATGCCCATGAAAACAATGAAATTATCCCAATTTGAGTTGGTCTATTTGGCATCCATATGTTTATGGACTGTTCACGAGATCAAAGGTCGATTGTCAGAAAATACCATCAAATTAGCAGAAGATATGTTTGAGCAGTGTTCTAATGATATGCATAACTATTATGTGTATGAAGAAAGGCTATCCAATTATGCCACCCGCTTAGCCAAATTGAATAAAATTCTTATGATTGCCGAGGTACCAGTCCGAGCGGAAAAATCGGCTACTTGGCGAAGTAGCTAAGGAAGCCGCCCGTCCGATCCTGGAAGTTAAGCAACGTTGGGCTCGCAGGTTCGATTCCACTAGGGCAAAAATTTTGATCTACAAAAAAACTTTTCTTGGAGCAAAAAATTGTTTCCCCATTCTTTGTAAGGAAAGTTTTTTTGTAGATCAAAATTTTTGCCCTAGTAGGATCGAACCTGTGGGCTCAACGTTGCTTAACTTCTCAAATCGGACGGGCGGCTTCCTTAGCCACTTCACCAAGTAGCCGAAATTTTTCGTAAAGCTAGCCATGAAAAACGTTATATTGATATTTTTTAGTCCTGTATAAAAGTGAGAAAGGAAGTCACAATTATGGCCAAAGTTTTCAATTTATTTGAAAGTGATTTTGCAGAATCTGATCTTATGGAAATATAAAAAATCTTAAAAAATTTTTATATCCTCATATTTTTTGCCATTTTGCTATCATGTAACATTTCATAACTATTAGTTCCGAAATCGTATACTATTTTTATTTATTTGTAGCATAAATTCGCTCAATGAATTGAAAAGTTTGCCAATTTATATTCGTTCGACGCGCATTTTTGACTTGCCTGATAGTCAGTTCGAACTTGTTTATCGACACGATCAGTCGAAACAACAAAATTCGAATTTTGCGCTTTAGTTTCCATTACTATTAAACTCGCTCCACGTTAAATAGTATTGTCTTGTAGTGGAGATCACGAACTACAATTTTGATGAATATCACTTTTTATTAAAGAGGGAGTCAACTTTGCAGCAGCACTCGGGAGACCATTTCTAGCAGAGTTTTTATCATAACTTTTGATAAATAAATCCGTTTGACTTGGTTTTGGTATCATTTTGAAGCTCAGATTCTGAACTTCAAAATGACACCAAAACCAAGTCAAACGGATTTATCCATCAAAAGTTATGATAAAAACTCTGCTAGAAATGGTCTTCCGAGTGCTGCTACAAAGTTGATTTCCCCTTTAAAACGTCTATATTCATTTCTAGAATTAAAAAATGGGTAAGGAAAAATAATTGATCATATGTCTATTTTAATTTCACAAATATAACATCCCGTTGCCGCACAATCAACATTTGTCCATGTACCATCAGCTGTATTCATTTGACTACATTTGTTATTGCTATTATTATCGGGATAACATAAAAATTAAAATAACATAGATTGTTGTCAACTTTTTAAGCCTTACCATTTTGCCAATTTCTATACGAAGAAGTATCATTATTGACCCAAGACCATAAATTTGACGACTGTTGTTGCAAGCCAATGAAGATTTGAGAACACCCAGTTAGATTCTTCGCGTTTACTTAAAAAAATTTAATACTACGATGTGCGCCAAAAAAATCGACTACTAAATAATTCAAACACATATTTATACAACAATGAGCAATAAGATTTATTATTGTTATTGTTCCTTGTTATATAAATGTGTATTTTAATTAATTATATAGTGCTTGAGTTATTTTGGTTCACTCTATCATAGGTCGGCAATGGAGAGTCTCCCCCCTGACTCACTCACTCATGGACTCAAAATTTAGGGGGACCACTCTATGGACGCAAAATTGAAGGAAATCACCTCATGGACCCTGCTGAACAATGAGGTGGTCCATAAAAATTGGGTGCCTGAAGACTATCTCAAGCTATCAGGTCTGCTGGCGCAAATGTCGATAGCATGTTATAGTTGTAGGACTTGGAGCGTAGAACACGAATCTCCATGTTCACTATTCGAAGAGGGATTGTTGTCGACATAACCTACTTACTTGGAAGCCAGATATCTATAGTTTATGAATAAAGGTGTTGTTACTCTATGCGCTATAACTTTTAATGGAAATAGGCTAAAAAACAAGCAAACTTTGTTTTGTTTTTAATCATACGGGCGCTAGTAGCCGTTTCAAAAGTTGAGATTTTTTGATTTTGTAGAGCTCGATCCATACTACTGTCCTAGAAAGTTATCCTGATTCAGGGAAGGAGTTGGCCCCTCTCCCACCTTGCCGATCTATGCACTCTATAGATTTGGTTAAAAATACTACATACTTAACATCTCGTTATTATCAAAGGCTGAATCAATACTCGGCAGGGTTGAACTTTGGTCAATACATGCATTATTTGCACTAGTCCAGTCTAGTTGATTTTCAATAAATCTGTAGCAATTACAAGGACTGGTAGTTGATTGATGCCAAATACCTCCAGACGGGCATTTACATGCTAAAATTTTTTATTGTGTTAAGAACTAAAACTTCAGTCGATTTTATAGGACTCTAGCCCGCCTCATCCTAGATCGTTAATGTCACCACTACTTCGTATATATTTGGGTTATGAAGATAAATCAGACAAAACCGATAAAATATGATTGCCAAATAAGTGCCTCGATTGAGTGGCTCCTAGATCTAATTGTTATAGCCTCTTGAATCTTGAATCAACTAATTCAGGTATGACTCAAGTTCAATTCAAACACCAGGGCAAACGGACTAGGTTTGCCAGATTTTTATGCATCACAACTTTTTCTTGACTTATTGTATCGACAATTTTTTTCCGACAAATTTCGCCGGACATTTTTTACCGGATATTTTTTCCCCGATATTTTTCGCTGCATAAAATTTTCCAACGTTATTTGTAGTGGCTAAAAAGAATTATGGAAAATTATCACCGATGCTAAAAACGTCGGAAAATTTNTTTTTCCCCGATATTTTTCGCTGCATAGAATTTTCCAACGTTATTTGTAGTGGCTAAAAAGAATTATGGAAAATTATCACCGATGCTAAAAACGTCGGAAAATTTTATGCAGCGAAAATGTCGGCGAAAATGTACGATGAAAATTGTCCGGCGAAATTTTTCGACAAATAATGCCTGGCGAAAAATGTCGGGAAAAAATTGTCGACACAAAAAGTCAAGAAAAAATTGTGCTGCATAAAAATCTGGGAAAACTAGTCCGTTTACCATCGCCAGCCGCATTATTTTCACTATTTCTCTTTCTTTCGATATCCGAACTTTTTCGATAATGTCTTTATCCTTTCTTTGTCTTTTGGTTTTTCACTTTCCATTACCTGGAGTTATGAGGCAACTAGGGCATTGAGGAAATACGGTCGAATTGTCACAAGTGCCAATAATATTGTGACATTCGCTTGGTGCTTGAAGGTACTTTACAGACATATTGATGTTATGAAATTGCGTCTCTTTGATTACACTTTCTGAAAGTCCATCAAGATACCATCCATATTCTCCATTTTCGGAGTAAATATTGTTTATGTTAATATTCTAAAATTAGATAACGATTTAAAAACTTTAAAAATTGTATGTCCGGCAAACTGAACCAAATTTGGCCAAATAACCAACCGACCGACTGACTGAGAACTGCCTTAAATCTTAAATCGAAAACTAACCAACCATTGACGGTTATAGAGTTTATCATTGGATAAGATTCAGTCAGTGACGTAACCAGAAGGATCGGTTCAGAGTGTCTATCGGCAAAATCATAAAGGGGGAGTATGATGTATTTTTTGCCGAAATTCGGGAGAAAAATATAAGGGGTACCTCTTAAGTTTTTTTTCAAGATTTTTCGGTTTGGGGGGGGGCTATAGCGCCTCTATATTCAGCTCAAGCAAGAGGCGTTGGCTCAGAAAGCACACTTAATATAATTGACCGTAATCGAAAAATGGTATGAAATAGCGTGATTCGGTTAAAAATAGACAGAAATTTACACAAACGGTTTAAAACGATCGAAATCAGTGGGAATCGGCTAGAATATACTGAAATCAACGGAACTAATCTGAAGACGTCATATTCAGGTATAATCGGCTGAAATCGACCAAAGTTGATATAATAAGCTGGAATCAGCAAAAATTTACTTAATCTGCCAAGAAAAATCGACTGTCATCCGCCTGCCCGTCCTTTTACTTTTTATTCAAAAAGATGAAGTTTGGACATAGAAGTCAAAAAAAAATGTTAATTACTTTAAATTTAGGCGTTGCTGTTTGATTAGTGACTGGAAGTTTAGCACTTGATCCCAAATAGTACGTCATTGTTACGACAATCGAATATTGGGTATTATTTAAATAAATATTTCGATAAGTGATATCTTCGAGTGTACCTGAAAATTAAATTTTAAAAAATTAGAACAGTGCGGCGATAAAATTTGAAAGCGACATTCCACTTTCAAAACGATTACCTCCTCTCATTCGATGACTTTTAATATTGACACCAAAATGAGCATTATTTAATCTGATATTTTGAAACGTCACATTTCGAGCACCATGTGCCACTTCGCTTCCGATACCAAGGCCTTGAGAAAAATTGCTGGTACAGTTTTGAATCAAGATATTTTCTGATGTACGGCCAAATGTTCTTCCAACATAATCAACGCCACTTTTAATAGCAATAAAATCGTCACCTAGAAACCATTTTTATGACTACAGAGTGGCCCGACCACTATATAATTCATTAAAATACTAAGTCTAAGCCTTGAGTCTAACAAGGAAGGTTCCCCAACAGTGACTCCTCGATTTCGCCCAAACATATGTCAATTTTTTATCCATGGTGGGAGTACTAAAAAACCGCAAAAAATTTTCCGACTGACACTCCTATGGGGAGATAGAGCCCAAAATGTGGTTTTTGGAGTCAAAATTAGGGTTCAAAGAAATGGTCATAACTTTTTATGGTTAAAAGCTTTTTCAATAACTCTTTTTGCATTTGACTGAGGGTGAAAAGACGTAAATTATGGTGTATTAACTTTGGCCTCAAACTTTTGTCTTCATGGTTAAAAACGTCTAACAAAAATGACACCATTTTTCTTAAGAAAAATTGAACTTCCGGGGGTCTCAATTCGCCTTTATTTTGCTCGAATAGACTTTAAACCGACTTAAAAAACTGTTTCTAGGTCATAACAACACTTTCTGATTGTTTTTGGAGTAAGTTTTGAAAGTTCGATTTTCGACCTCTGGTGGCCGGAAAAATGATCTTTTTAGAAAAAAAAGATCATTTTTGGAAAAGATCACTCCGATCCCTGCCACCAGGCCATCCGGCCACCAGAGGTCGAAAATCGAACTTTCAAAGCTTACTCCAAAAACAATCAGAAAGTGTTGTTATGACCTAGAAACAGTTTTTTAAGTCGGTTTAAAGTCTATTCGAGCAAAATAAAGGCGAATTGAGACCCCCGGAAGTTCAATTTTTCTTAAGAAAAATGGTGTCATTTTTGTTAGACGTTTTTAACCATGAAGACAAAAGTTTGAGGCCAAAGTTAATATACCATAATTTACGTCTTTTCACCCTCAGTCAAATGCAAAAAGAGTTATTGAAAAAGCTTTTAACCATAAAAAAGTTATGACCATTTCTTTGAACCCTAATTTTGACTCCAAAAACCACATTTTGGGCTCTATCTCCCCATAGGAGTGTCAGTCGGAAAATTTTTTGCGGTTTTTTAGTACTCCCACCATGGATAAAAAATTGACATATGTTTGGGCGAAATCGAGGAGTCACTGTTGGGGAACCTTCCT
>OZJO01028565.1:0-14380 GCA_900406225.1 Acrobeloides nanus | reverse complement strand
CAGAATTTTTTTCTCTCGATTCCGTGACCAGGGACCAATATCCTATCGATTTTATCAGAGACAAAAAAAATCCCTGACTTTGCACCCGCGACCCTTGGACCAATGGGTGATTCTTACAGAGACTGTGTCTTAAGTTGAATTAAGGTCGGTTGGATCGATATAAAGTCGAATTTAGACACCCGAAAGATCGATTTTTCTTAAGAAAACAGTGTCATTTTTGCTAGGCGTTTTTAACCATGAAGACAAAGGTTTGAGGCCAAAGTTAATATACCATAATTTGTGTATCTTCACCCTCTGTCAAATGCAAAAAGAGTTATTGAAAAAGCTTTTAATCATAAAAAGTAATGACATTTTTTGAACCCTAATTTTGGCCCCAAAAACCACATTTTGGGCCTTATCTCCCCCATAGGAGTGTCGCTAGGAAAATTTTTTGCGGTTTTTTAGTACTCCCACCATGGGTAAAAAATTGGCATATGTTTGAGCGAAATCGAGGAAATCAACATGAAAAACTTTACTTGTAGGCAATAAGTCTAAGCCTAGCCTAGCCTATGTCTAAACTTAAAAAAATTAAGGACTCATAAAATATTTAAGGACTCATAAAATTTGTTAAGGACTCATACAAGTCATAAGAACTCATAAAAACAATAAGGACTCACAAAATAAACTAGAGCCCTTGAACATAACATTTCAGTTCCGTATGGTTTAGCTGTTGATTGGATCCATGGATTACTGTTTTGGACCGATTATAGTTTGAAAACGGTGAGCCTAAACTAGAAAAACCTTTATTTGTACTCAGCTTTCCAATGTTCGTTAAAAATAAGAATATTCAGTATCACCAGTGCCAAATTTGGGAGGGGAGGGAGTTTCATGATGGATCAAAATGAAAAAGAAGATCTAGGGCGATATTTTAAAAACGGTTAACGATACTCGATTCAGCTCATCATCGAGAAGAGTAAAACTAGATCCATATTGTACAGAATTTCATGACTGAGTGGTAGGGTAACAAAATTGAACTGTATAGATCGAGTTTCAAATCCCAGCCCGAAATTAAAATTGACCAAATCCCATGAAAATTTTTTCATATCTCTATTTTGGTCTCTAAAACACTTTGCAACCATTTTTTGGCCAGAAAATAATTGCTGGAGCTGTATAGTAAGGTAGGTTTAACGAATTTAAATGATTACTATACAGCTCTACCAAGTGTTGAATGGCCAAAAAATGGTTGTAAAGTGTTTTAGAGACCAAAATAGCGATATGCAAAAATTTTCAATGAATTTGGACAATTTGATTTTCGGTCTGGGATTCGAACCCCCTATAAATTGCAAATTTGTCACACTACCACTCGGCTATACCGTGGTTTGGAGGGGGAAATTTTGGATTTTCTCAAAAATTTTAATTTTTGCCCAAAAATTAAAAAATTTTTTACTTTTAGGGAAGGTTCCTGCTCCTCCCCCCATAATTACAGCACTGAGTATCACAATAAAATCTCGATCTCATTCCTTCCCTGAATTAGTAATTCATAAAGTATCATAAAGTTCATTACTACTTTGAGCTATAACTCCACGGCACCTTTTACGGGTCTGTATATTATAGATATTTTTTAAGATCAATGTTATGGACTTGAACACTAAAAAGCGCAAAGTTCTCTTCAAAGAAGGCGTTGATGAACCTCATGCCATAGCCGTCGACCCATCAAAAGGCCTAATCTTCTGGACAAGTTGGAAAAATAGTGAAGGAAAAATCAACCGAGCTTCAATGGATGGAAATGATCGCATGGTATAGTCTGGTTCATGATTCTCTTGTTAGGCCGAAAAGTACACATTTTAGACAATGGCTACTCCCGGTTCACCACTTTCCATAGCATTGGATATCTTCAATGAACGAGTTTATTGGGCAGATTATAAAACGAAGACTATTGCTTCGGTTGATTATAATGGAAATAATCAGAGAACTATTTTGCACTCTGATACACATATAAAGTATCCATATTCATTGGCTATATTTGAGGATAAGCTGTATTGGACTGATCGTGGTCAGAGTGGTAATTTGGGTGTCGGTGTTTTTGTTATGAATAAGTTCAACGGCACAGAAGTTAGACATGTAAAATTGTTCTTTTTTCCTCTGTCATTTACCTCATCGATTTACTACGTTCTCAAACCCATGAGTTTTGCCTATGCTTCAGAGAGAGAATGGTGATTTGGCTTTTTCATGGGAGATATCGACACAAATATAGTTTTTTGGACGCAAAAATGGGGTCTCTTTATGAAAAATTTTTGGATCAAAAACTTATTTTTCCAATTTTCCCAAAAGTTTTCATGAAAAAATAATATCCCCTTGTTATTCCCCCTATAAAAATGTAAATATGCAAAAATTTTCATGAATTTTGACAACAAATAAAAAAATGATTTTTGGGCGCGAGATTGAACCTGTGACCTATGAATGAAGGCTGAGCGTGTTAGCCAATCGGCCATGAGTTAAACCCCCAAAACCCCATGATATGGTATTCGCCTTGAAGCGCTTGGCGAACTGAGTTGATTGGCAAAAAAATTTTTAATTTTGACCCTTGCCTGCACCTTTTAAACATTTTGATGCGCCATGAGAGCCAAAGCTTGTGTCCAAGGCAGAGGAAAACATTTTTGAATCCTACTCTTTTCTCAAAAAATAAATATTTTTAATTTCTCACTTTTAGTTAATTGGTTTTTACGAAACATATGCAGTTCGAGTCTACCATAGTACTGTTCAACCAGAGCTTCCAAACAAGTGTGATCAACATTCTTGCGGTGTTGGTGCCATATGTCTTCCAAAAGGCAATTCTTGTAAGACATAATCACTTGCTGTTAAAGTTCCATTATTTTAGTCGACAATGAAGGAAGATCACAACCCCGCATTGGATTACCTTATTCATGTGTTTATGCTGATTGATACAATCAACAGGAAAAGAACCAAATACGTGTGTTTTGAGAATATTATTCCCCCTTCTAGCTAAACTTATTCACAAAACTTTTTTACATATACGTAATCGATATGAAAAACCTTATTATAGCGAATAAAAAATTTTTTGCAAAGTAAAAATTTTTGCATAAAGTTTTTACTTTTTTTGTACAAAAAATTTTGGCTCCAAGCGGTATTCGAACCCGCGTACTCTGTGACCAATAAGCTACTGCTATATCATTGCACCACCGAGGCTTGTTGATGGAGGAATGTCTTTTTAAACCAAGTACTAGTAAAAAAAAATCAGGATAAAGATCCCTTTACATGTGCATTTATCATAAAAAAATCTATGACTTCTAAAATGGTTCTTTTCTTATTTTGCCGAAAGAAAACAAGAAAATTTTTGAATTATTCAGATTAAGCACGTAATTCTTGTTTTGAATGTGGCCCTAAAGAGGGCCTTTGGGGTAAGAATCGTTCAAAGGCTTAACGTTGGCATGGATAAAGGGCTGCTACTTGGCTCCAAAAGTTGTAGAAAACCATGTTTCGCTGTACGAAGCGTTCTCGCCAGTTGAACTCCTTTAGAAGACTTGGAAGAATTTGGTTGACCACACCGTGCCTTCGACGTATTATATTTTTCAACTGACCGTTCTTGTTTTCGATAGTTTGTGTATGAACTGCTGCGTCAGTCGGGTCGACAAAATGAAGTCCATGATTCACTGCTCGGTGTCGGAAGCGATTGAGCCGTTGTAATGTGCGGTACGATCGCCACTTGTCCGTCATCACATTTGAATCAAATCTGACGTGACGGAAAATGATAGGTACTCTCCACTTTTGGCAAAATAAGAAAAGGACCATTATAGTAGTCATAGATTTTTTTATGATAAGGTAATTTATCAGGTACCGTGGAGTGCTAGGGCATACGTTTTCTAGGTTACATATTTCTATAGAATGGGCGGTAAGAGCGACGAAAAAAGATAAAGGCGTTTGAAGTTGGCGATTTTTTGGAATTGGTTTAGAATTTGAATTCCCGCCAAAATTTAAAATAAGGGTTTTGGCGGGAATTCAAATTCTAAATCAATTCCAAAAAATCGCCAACTTCAAACGCGATTATCGCGACATCTATAACGATTCAGAATTTACTGTAAAAACAAAAAATGCTCCATTTTCATGAATTTTCCGAATATATATAAATTATGGCAAATTTCTCACTCTAAAGAATTTTCAATTTGTGTGCGAACCTTTTCAAGCTCCATTTTCTATTTTTGTAATCCGCTTTGTCCGGCGATCAATGGCTCAAATAGTAGATACTAACTAGGAGTAATTAATAGGCGAAGAAACGAAATACACACAAAAAACCTGATTTTTTTATAATATGACATGGTTTTTTATTGTACAACATAATTTTTCACTAAAATTGTCCAATTTTTCCAATTTGACATGTTTTTTATTTCATCGCAATATTTTTTTCATAAAAAAATGTCCAAATTTTTCCAATACAACATGGTTTTTTCATTAAAAATGTGTAAATTTTGTTATTTTTCTATCAAAAGCGTCCAAAAATTTCCTATTTTCCAACAAAAATCTTAATTTTCTGAGCATTTTCAGCCAAAAAAGCGTTTTCCAACAACTTTTTCGCCTGTGGCGCTGTTTTTTTCAACTAAAAATATGGATTTTCAGCAAACATTTTTGAGTGCGTCAACCAAAAAAGGGTCGAAAACATGACGTAATGTGGGAACCTTGTCCCCTCCTACTTGTGCACATGTGTTCAAAACCAGAAAAAAGTCTGATCCCGGCAAGAAAAATGTTGGACAATGCCCCAATGGAGGTTTTCCATGCGAGGAATCGACGCATTCTCGTGAAAACGCTTCGTTGACCATGAAATACTCATTTTTTCTTAAAACTCATCAAAAATCGATTTTTCATGGCCAAATTATATTATTACAACGATCCCCGATACCCTATATATTGGGAATAGGGGTGTATAAGGATATAATGAGTCGGTCTGGAAACCCCCATGATATGGTGCTCGATCGATTTCTCTCACCGAGTTGAGGATTGGTCGCAGTTTTGCGCGAATTGGATTAGAGCTTTAGAGTTTTTGGGCCCAAAAACACGTGTAATATTACTATAGACTTTTGAAAAGTTGCCAAAAATCGAGTTTAATTCTTTTTCCGTCGCCCAATGGCTCATTCAATTGCCCCCATCAGGCGGTTTTTTTAGAAAAAAATTTTGCTCAAAACTTTCAAACGTGTTTGTGTATTGAAACGAAGTGATTTACTCCAATCGGGATGAAAATTCAAAATTTCATTTAGAAAAATTACTAATTTGCTAGATATCTGGGCTGGTTATCGAATTAATTCATAACGTATTCAAAATCGGGCTTAAGTGTTATTAAAAGTTTTTGTAAGAAGATTAAATTTTGGCCTGGAAGTGCCGAGCCTAGCAGCACACGGGTTTCTAAAAATCAACAAGGAATTTTATAACGACCCTCGGCCATTATGCAGATGGCCGTTGGACGCTATCTCATAATTTTCTTATTAAAATGTGCAATTTTTGGTAGGTTTAAATTAAGTCTGTTGTTCTATGCTCTTTTTTAGGACATGTACAATCCGATGATACAGATTGTAAGCATTAAAGGACTAGTCCGAAAAGTTCTCCTTTTTGTTAATATTCGAAAAGTTCATGAAAATGGAGCATTTTTTGTTTTTATATTAAATTCTGAATCGTTTTCGTTTAAGAGATAATTATGTACGAAGTTGGCAATTTTTTAAAATTTTTTTATTACAACGAAAACATGTACAGCAGAAATTTTTACTTGCATCAGTTGAAATTTGAGTATTGAAGCGATTATTCAAAATTATCTGATTAATTACTTCAATAGACAACTTTTACTTGATGCGAGTTAAAATTTTTCAGAAAAACCCAGGTGCAAGTTGTAATACACAGATTTCAAAAATCGCCAACTTCGCACGCAATTATCTCAATAACTACAACGATTCAGAGGATATCATAAAAACAAAAATGCTCTATTTTTCATGAACTATGCAAATATCAACAAAAAGGGGGACAACTTTTTTCCGCTCGGATTGATCAGTCCAGTTTTGAACAAACTTTTTTATAAGAAAGTTCATGTTGTGGCGATCTACTTTTGCTTTGGAAATAAATTCTAGTTCGTTAACCATTTGGAGATGAATAAGAAACAAAATTGCATGAAAAATTTAAACGAGTTTGTGTATTGAAATGAAATTCCAAATCATCAATGTGATCTGTGTATTGAAACGATTAATCAAATTCAATAGATTTCAATTTATTTTTTTGTTCCAATTGATTCGTTCTCACGAAGAGCTATCCATGCAAAAGTGGATTGCCCCAACTTGAACTTCCTTATAAAATTTTTTGTTCCAAGTGGTTTTTCAAAAATTGTTTGTAACAACTTTCTTTTAGCTCTAGTATGTGAATGTAATGCGAATGGTTACCGCCTCATCTCCAATCATCTCCTAACTGGTTTTGAAGGAAAATTTGCTGGCCACTTTACTAAGATCACTACTTGCGAAGAGCCATGTACCCTTAACTATGGCTTACTTCCATGTACTGGCTATTTTTATGAGCCAAATAACTATGGCAAGTGTACACTCTTCTTCCATCATGGTGTTAATACTAATATACAAAGTTCTCCGGGCGGAACCGCTTTGCTTTATGTCAAATGTGATCAGGTCTCACTGGAAGAGTGTACAGCTAGTAATAGAGGAAACATCGTTGCTACAACAACACTGTCGTCTGGTAGGAACCTATTTACAGGATACTACACGTACACGTTAAAATTTTGCCACTCGTGTACTTGTACTACACGTACACGACCCATTAAACGTGCATGTGTAGTACATATTTGAAACGTACTCGTTGAAACTATTCCTACACGTTCGGGTTTGATCAATTAAACATGTACACATACACGATTGGTAGGACGCAATCGTGTACTATATGTACACGTGAAAATTTTGCCATTCGTGTTTATTTTGTTGGCAAAATTCATAGATTTTTGCATATCCACATTTTTATGAGGGGAACACGATGGCGCAATTATTTTTCCATGAAAACTTTTGAAAAAAATTGAAAAAATCGAAAAATTTCAAAAAATCTAAAATTATGATTTTTTCACGCAGCAGGGTCCGGGTTCGATCCCCGGTCCTCGGACGCTTAGAGGTTATCACCGTGTGACTTAGGACAAGGTTCGCCACTTCACGGCTTAGGATCCGTGGTCGTTCCTCCCTCTTGGCTCTTAGTCACCACTGGGTAATCTCGGACTTGAGTAGGGCATCTGTGGAGGGATGGATCGTGGAAGGATGGGCTCAGATTTTTGCATTTTTTGACCTGAAAATGCTAACTGAGAATGTTAGGATTTGATAAATTTGCTTTTTGGAGCTCATTTTATCCAGTGCTTTTTGGATTTTGCCGGATATCCCAAGATTCTACAGAGTGAGTCAAAAAAAGGGCACTTTTCGTGATTTTTATGGTTGTTGAGCCTGAAAATGCTTCATTAACCTTGATTCAGGGAAATTAAAGTATTTACTGAAGCGAAAATGATAAAAAAATTCCGTTTTCACCGAAAAATTGGTTATCCAAGGGTTGTGATCGGCCTTCACTCACACTCTTCGAAAATTTGGAAAAATCGCAATTTTAGATTTTTTGAAATTGTTCAATTTTTTCATAAGTTTTCATGGAAAAATAATTGTGCCATCGTGTTCCCCGTATAAAAATGTGGATATGCAAAAATTTCCATGAATTTTGCCAACAAAATAAAAAATGAATTTTGGTAGGAATCTGAGTGAAAATTTAAAATGTATCTTTTAGGGGTTTTTTCGGTACAACCCACAACGACTGCTACATCGACAACGACAACATCAACAACGACAACTACCATGCCTACAACCACCACTAGTACAACTACTACAACAACAACACCTACGACTATCACGTCAACTACAGCTCCGACCACAACAACTTCCACAACTACATCCACGACCACTACGACGCCTAATACTACATCACGTATGTTTCAATCCATAGAAAAACGGCAAAAAGTGTGTGCCGACATATCGGAAAAACACCTATAAATTTTCTGCCAAAAGTGAGGTGTTTCTCAAACTTAAGAATTACATATCTTTCTTAAAACGACGATTCACGAAAAACCCATTATTATTGATATGCAGTAGGGTCTCCTCGAAAATCTACAAGACAATTTTTTAAAATTGGGCTTAAAATAAAAAAACTAGATAGGTTTGAAAGGAACGTGTATATGTTATTGGGCTGTAACATAAGTTGTTGCCGCTTAAAAATATATCGAAAATCGGCATTTTTCGCTCGTTTTCGATGAAATTTTTTTTCAGTAGTGAGTAAGAGTATATGCTAAATACGATCCAATCGGTCTTTTTGAGCGAAACTCATGTTTTCATGCCAATATCCAGACTTTTTCAAAAAATTGGAGCCTCAAAGATGTACCCTAGGTTAAAATGTTGATATTTCGCTATAAAACTCAGTTTTTTACGAAATTTTCGACGTTCCTAGGGTTTTTCTAAGCATTTTTGTTTTTATATTAAATTCTGAATCGTTTTCGTTTAAGAGATAATAATGTGCGAAGTTGGCAATTTTATAAAATTTGTTTATTACAACGAAAACATGTACCGCAGAAATTTTTATTTTGCATCAGTTGAAATTTGAGTATTGAAGCGATTATTCAAAATTATATGATTAATCGCTTCAATAAACAACTTTTACTTGATGCGAGTTAAATAATTTCAGAAAAACCCAGGTGCAAGTTGTAATACAGTGCGTTGCAAAAATATACACACCCCCCGATATTTTCTATTTCTCGACTATATATGCATTGATTTGCTCTGCTGTTGTCTTTATCTGAAAAGCCATAGTCGAAAACAGTAATCTAGCACGAATTTTCACAAAAATAGCTTAGAAAAAATTTTTTACGGCTTGAAATCAGTTTTTTGACTGTTGCATAAATATACACACCCCATCGGAAAACATGCTTTATATGTAACAAAACACAATAAAATACAATAAAAACATCAAAAACAGTTCTATTTAATAATCCGTGACACCCCCCTTGCGTTCGATAACTTGGAAGATTCGATTTGGCATGCTTTGAACCAGTTTTTGGATTGTTTCGTTGTCGATGCTGTCCCAGGCCTGTTGAATAGTTTCTTTAAGCTCTTGAACCGTTTGATATTGCTTATTGTTTGCATAAATACGTCGAGCCATGATCCCCCACAAGTTCTCCATAGGATTTAAATCGGGTGAGCAGCTTGGCCATTCAAGTAAATCGATTCTTTGATTCTTAAACCAATCTATCATTGGAACAAAAGTGGGGTCATTGCGGCGTTTGTTTTTGCTTGTGTGTACTCCTGCATTATCCTGTTGAAACCGAAGTCGTAGACGGTGGAAACGGCGCAAAAAAGGCAACAAACTTCGGCTTAACACGTCTTGATATTCTCGTCCGTCCATCTTTGTCGAAGTAAAACGAAGTTCAAGTTTGCCCACAGACGAGAAAGCGGCCCACACCATAACAGACCCTCCCCCGAAGTTTCTTTTCGAAAAATATCTTGGCTCTTTTCGTAGATCTCTCCAGTATTGATTAAACCCATCGGGGCCGTCAAGATTGAACTTTTTCTCATCAGAAAATATGATCTAAAAAGCATAATAAATAAGGTTAGTAAAAACGCACCAACAACCAATTTAAAGCCATGCAAATTCGAGCAAATGCCACACGAGCTAGTCGGTGAACGTCCTTCAGTTTAGGCGCAGATTGCATCTTTTGTCGCACAATGTGAGGGATTCGTTTAACAGCTCGGGAAATTGTAGATTTATGCACGTTAAGGCCGCATTCACTCTTAAAAAATACTTTGTTTCATTCGAAATCACTCTTGCAATATGACGCTCGTCTCGTTTCGAAATCTTTCTCGGACGCCCTTTTCGCTTTTTTTGAATCTTTCCCATTCGGTTACGCACAAAAGCACTTATAGTATCCTTCGGTCTATTGAGTTTTTTGGCAATGTATCCGTAACCTTTACCAGCTTCTCGAAATGCTTCGATCTTGGCTTTTTCAGCAACAGACAACTCTTTTCCACGCGTCATTTTGACGAAAAATATTCAAATCTATAAAAAGGAACATGAAACAAAATTATTCTGACTACATTTCAAAAAAAAGCCAAAGCTAAAGCCAAGGCTAAGACCAAAGCTAAGGCCAAGACCAACGCCAAGGCTAAGTCCAAGGCCAAGGCTAAGACCAACGCCAAGGCTAATGCCAAAGCTAAAGCCAAGGCTAAGTCCAAAGCTCAGGCCAAAGCTAAGGCCAAGATCAACGCCAAGGCTAATGCCAAAGCTAAAGCCAAGGCTAAGACCAACGGCCTTAGCTTTGGCATTAGCCTTGGCGTTGGTCTTAGCCTTGGACTTAGCTTTAGTCTTAGCCTTGGACTTAGCCTTGGCTTTAGCTTTGGCATTAGCCTTTGCGTTGGTCTTGGCCTTAGCTTTGGTCTTAGCCTTGGAATTTTGGGTCATGTTAAGTGGGCCCCCCCAAGTAACCTAGCTCCTAAATTTTTATAAAAATTTTTTATAATTAAATTTTTATAAAAAATTTTTTTATAAATTATTTGAAAAATTTAGTGAACTTAACAAATATAAGTTTTTTCTCTTTGAAAGTTTGACAGAAAAGTGAGACACATTGAAATTTTTATTTATTTCGAACTTATCAAAGAGAAAAAACTTATAGTTGTNTTGTGTTTAAAAATTTATAATTTTTGGTTTATAATTAAATTTTTATAAAAATTTTTTTTATAAATTATTTGAAAAATTTAGTGAACTTAACAAATATAAGTTTTTTCTCTTTGATAAGTTCGACAGAAAAGTGAAATTTTTATTTATTTCGAACTTATCAAAGAGAAAAAACTTATATAGTTCACTAAATTTTTCATGTAATTTATAAAAAAATTTTTTTATAAAAATTTTTTATAAAAATTTAATTATAAACCAAAATTATATATTTTTAGACACAACCGTTTTCCGATGGGGTGTGTATATTTATGCAACAGTCAAAAAACTGATTTCAAACCGTAAAAAATTTTTTCTAAGCTACTTTTGTGGAAATTCGTGCTAGATTACTGTTTTCGACTATGGCTTTTCAGATAAAGACAACAGCAGAGCAAATCAATGCATATATAGTCGAGAAATAGAAAATATCGGGGGGTGTGTATATTTTTGCAACGCACTGTATACAGATTTCAAAAATCGCCAACTTCGCACACAATTATCTCAAAAACTACAAATTCAGAGGTTACCATAAAAACAAAAATGCTCTATTTTTCATGAAAAATAGAGCATTCTGATTTTCAGGCATTTAAACTTAACGTAGCCTTTCATGCGTCATTTCCTCAAATTTTAGCGGAGGATATTACCATCTCATGTCACATTAGTAGGAAAAGGAATGCTAACCGTACTCAACTGTCCCTTGGCATAAAAAATGGAACACAAGTAGATCTGATTGAATGTGATAATTATTTGAGTGTGTGCCATGTAAATAATTCAAATTTGGAGAAATATCGTAGCCAAATTGAGTGTGTTACAAACATAGGAGAAACTGTAAGTATGGTTAAAAAAAATCTGCCACAACTTTTGAGATACTTATAGTATCTCCTCTAAAATAAGACCTAGATTTTTTCAACCCCTTATTTTTTCCACTCCTCAAAGGAGGGCGTTATTTTGGATTTTTTATTTTTTTGGTTGTATAAATCCCTTCGAGGGGATCTTATTTTAGATAAAATCGGTAATTAAAAAAGGAATTTTCCGATCCGACCCCAAAATTAGATCTCCTTGAACAAAGGGAACATTAAGGGCATCGGAATTAAAAGTCCTCTCCCATCCTAAAAAACAATCCCAAAAATAATTTTTAAAGGACCAGTTCACTCGGAAAAAAATTGCTTTACACTACTCCAATCATTCCATCTGTTTCATACGAAGTCATAAACTATATTACTATCCTCATTTCAGGTCAATTGCACCTATACCGATTCTTGGCTGAGAGATACTCATTGTGTTCCTGGATTCAACGACTCTTCTTGTGAAATGATGACAATTAGTTGTCCCAAGAAAGAATTAGTTATATCTACTGATATGGAAGAAGACCTAATTCTCTTGCTCTCGGCCCAAGGAACTATTTATCAATATGATCTGTCTGCGAACCGAAAGTTGGAATTAATCAACAATTCTGAACATGCTATGGATTATTGGTTGAAGGATTCGGTAGGTTATGTCTAAAGTTCAGACGTTCCGACTAAAAATATCGTGCCTAAATACGTAAGTAGGAATCAAACTTGCTTCCGAGCACGGTCGAAAGTTGCTGACTGCCGATACAAACAGAGAGGGGTAGAAGCCATATTGGAGCCTTTTCCTAAGAAATTTCGGGTTTGAAACATATGCCTCGCCCTGATAGCTACGGGCCTGCCTATATACAGAGTGACTAAAAAATTGAATTTTTGTGATTTGTCTGTGGGGCCCGAAAATTTTTTTTCTAAAAATGACTCGTATTGGGATAATTTTATGCGGGAAATATATTGCGCACATTCCCGAAGCGTGAAAACGCTTCTCTGATTCTGACTAAGTGAAAAAGAATACCATTTTCGCTTCAAAAATCCAATTTTTCCCTGAATTAGGATCAAGAAAGCGTTTTGACGTTTACAATTGATTCCCCGCATAAAATTACCCTTATAGGATCATGTTTAAAAATTTTAAGAAAATTTTTTTTCGATCACCGACGGGACGTGCACTCCTCCCTTTAAGATTAAAAAAGGTTTAAAAAAATTAAATTATTTTAAGACAATAATCTGGTCAGGATTTGAGAAGATCTACATGTGTAACTTGACTAAAAATTTACAATTTCCAAAATTGATTGCTTGCGATGACAATGGCAAACACGCTGTTCTTGTTAAAAATAACATTTCATCTTCGATTAATTTAGCTGTTGACTGGATCCGTGGATTACTGTTTTGGACCGATTATCTTTTGGATACGGTGAGCCTAATTAGAAAAACCTTTATTTTACTCAGCTTTCCAATGTTCGTTAAAATAAGGATATTCAGTATCATCGGTGCCAAATTTGGGAGGGAAGGGAGTTTCATAATGGATCAAAATGAAAAAGAGAACCTGGGCGATATTTTAAAAACGGTTAACGACACTCGATCCAGCTCAGGAGAAGAGTAAAACTAGATCCATATTATACATAGCAGCTACAGAATTCCTTGGCCGAGTGGTAGTGTGACAAATTTGCAGTGTAGTCGAGGGTTCAAATTCCATGAAAATTTTTTCATATCTCTATTTTGATCTCTAAAACACTTTGCAACCATTTTTGGGTGGGGCCCTAGATTTTTTCAACTCCTCAAAGGAGGACGTTATGTTGGATTTTTTATATTTGGAGTTATAAATCCCCTTTGGGGATCTTATTTTAGAGAAAATAAGGTAATTAAAAAAGGCATTTTCCAACCCGACCCCAAAATTAGATCTCCTTGAACAAACGAAACATTAAGGGCGTCGGAATTAAAAGTCCCCCCCCCCATCCCAAAAAACAACCCGAAAATTAATTTTTTAAAGGACCAGTCCACTCGGGAAAAAGTTGCTTTACACTACTCCAATCATTCCATCTTTTTCATACGAAGTCATAAAACTATATCATTATCCTCATTTCAGGTCAATTGCACCTATACCGATTTTTGGGTAAGAGTTTTTCATTGTGGTCCTGAATTCAACGACTCTTCTTGTGAAATGATGACAATTAGTTGTCCCAAAGAAGAATTAGTTATGACCACTGATATGGGAGAAGACCCAATTCTCTTGCTCTCGACCTATACAACTACTTATCAATATGATCTGTCTGCAAACCGAAAGTTGGAATTAATCGACAATCTTAATGCTAAGAGATTGGACAATTATAATACTGCATTTACGGATTATTGGTTGAAAAGTTCGGTAGGTTATATCTAAAGTTCAGACGTTCCGACTAAGAATATCGTGTCTAAATACGTACAGGGCGATCATTTTAGTCTGCAAATCAATGTTTTTAGTTGTTCTCGCACCCCCTATAACGAATTTTTATGCGGTTTTTTTTAAATGGTAGCTGATCAATGGTCGAATAAATGTTGATAAAAATTTTTGAAATCCGTTGATCCTAACATTTTCAAAAATTACTCTGAAGTTTTCAAAGTCGATTTTCTTCACCTTAACAAAATGTTATAAATTTAATTTGTTTATGAAAATATAGAGCTTTAGTCCCTCTAACACATACAAAAAACCGTATATAAAAATTATTTAACAGTGACGAGATATTTGACTTTGAAGTTGATAGTCATAAAACGAGGCAAAAACAAAATGACGCACCCGGGAATCGAAC
>OZJO01028563.1:0-32841 GCA_900406225.1 Acrobeloides nanus | reverse complement strand
TTCGAGACTGGTTCGAGATTTCGAGACATCGTCTCTTAAATACTTGCTGGTTTTGTATAGTAAGGTTAGGTTTTATAAAAGTTAATATCACTATTACTAGCTCCAGCAAGTATTTAATGGCCAAAAAATGATTGCAAATTGTTTAGAAGCCAAAATAGAGATTGTACATTAAAAATGACAGTGTTAAGAAACAGATCGATCGGTTTTTATACAAATTTATGAAACACTTGGGATATTTTTTTAGGATATATAAACGGCCCCCTTTTTTGTAAAATTTAACTATTTTTCACATTTCAAAAATTACTCGGCTCATTTTTTAAATGTATTTTGTAAAAAATTTTAGTTATAAAAATGCGACCGTTTGGTATATCCTAAAAATATTTCATTCGTTTATAAATTTCAGATGTTTCATACAATCGTATAAAAACAGAACGGGTTGTTTCTTAATGTACAATTTCCTATGTTTCATAAACTGTGAAGCAGTTTATTCATATAACAAAAAATATGAAAAAAATTAAGGAAAATTTTTATAACTAAAATGAATACCATTATCTTTTCAGTACACTAAATAACGCTTAACATCATCTACATTGTTGAAAGTTGAAGAAAATTAATTTTTTCAATTTTTAAGGGTAACCCCCGAATTTTCTACAAAATTCAATTTTTAGCCGAAATTAATATCATCATTGATTTCAGCACCATTGATATCGCTTAAATGACATATTGTAGAAACTCGAAAAATTCAAANACAAAAATTCAATTTTTAGCCGAAATTAATATCATCATTGATTTCAGCACCATTGATATCGCTTAAATGACATATTGTAGAAACTCGAAAAATTCAAAATTCCAATTTTTAGGTGTTAACCCCTAAATTTTTATGACAAAATTTGTTAAAAAATAATATCACCATCGTGTTTCCCATATTCGAAAACCCCGAACGCAAAAAATCATCTCGAGACTTATACAAAGTGCAAATCCTGGCACACTAACCACTCGGCCATGTGAATCGTTAGTATCTTTGTACAATATATACCTCGTTTTACTCGTTGAGCCGAGTTGAATGGATTGACTCGTTTTTAAAATTTCAAATTTCCACAATTTTTGCCCAAAAACCGCTGTGAGCGCCTTCGCACTCTTTTCTCCGTTTTCCTACGATCAGTAAAGGCCAGGACTCGAGTCTGAGTACGGACAGTAAGAAATATCTAACTTTAAACAAAAATTGCAATTTTTAGCAAACAAATTCAATTTTTTTAAATTAGTTTTTTATAACAATTTTCATTTTTTGATCTTTTTTTACAAATTTTTCGACTTATTTTGGCTATTTTTCGTCAAGACGCGAAAATTTTTGAAAAATTTTCATTTTTAAACTGAAAATGCTCAGAAAATGACGAAAAAATTATGAACTTTGAACATCTTTGAAAATTTTTTTTGCGGTTCCAGTTCCATCAAAAAATTTCATTCGGTTCCACAACAAAATTTTTGTGGTTTCGGTTTCACATCCGGAACCGCAAACGGACTATCACTAAACCAGACTTTACAAAATCCAATTTTTTAGATTCGCCATCACCGGCATCGTCGGCACCATCCTCATTACAACAAAAAGCGGCGTAGTTTAAAAGAAGCTCATCCTCATGAAGACACTTTTGACCAACCAAAAGAAGCTTCAACAAGTAGAAAGCATATGATGTTAACAAAACCTTATTGGCCATGGCCATAGACAGAATCTAAGCCGATGCATATAGGAGATTTGACATGCCATATGGTAATGTGCAAAAATGGATAGCTTTATGAGGTCCGAGGACTTTGGAAAGATGATCTCTTGCGGGAAGATGAAAAAGAAGGCGAGGCATAGGCAAAGTAGAAAATGGTCAAACGTAATAAAAATCAATGGTGTCAAACAGAATCGAATTTTTGAACGAAAAGACGATGTCCCAAGTTTATGCTAAAATGAACCCAAGCCATGTTTTATATATGATCTCAAAAGATTGTACAAATTATATTAAAGAGTGCCCCAAAAGTGGAGTTTTGCGATTTTTCAAAAATTTTCAAGTTTTTTAATTTCCACCAAAATAACCCTACATAAGGTTTTCATATGTGAGAAATTGATTGCACGCATTTTCAAACCTTGAAATCGCGTTCCTGACCCTGAATTAACCTATTTTCGATTTAAAAAATGCGAAAATTCAACGCGAATGGGCTAAATAAGGGTCTATCAGGTGCGTATTTAGGGGGTTCATGGATCCTCCTTTAAAATTGGCCGAAAAATCGTAGGGGTCCTCCTTATGTTTTAGCCAAAATTTACATAAGGGTCCCCCTTATGATTTTCGTTCTTCCAAAAAGTGGACCTCAAATCCAAACCTAGCTACGCCACTAGGATCTATGGAGCGTTTTCAAGGTTCGACAATGCGCGTAATCGATTTCTCGCATAGGAAAACCATAAGTAGGTTAATTTTGTGAAAATTAAACAACTTTAAAAAGTTTGAAAAAATCGCGCAGAAATCGCAAAAATCTACTTTTTTGGGCATCCTGTATATGTATATAAAATTGTTAGATTTATTTCTGTAAATAAAAACTTTTTAAGCCAAGCTATGTTTTTGGCCGATTCGGGATGCTTCTAGGGGAATAGGAGTCTATATAACTACCTCTTGCCTAGTTATGCATTTTGAATTTTCAGCCAAATATTTCAGATCCAACTATTATTTTTTCCACGTCAGAAAAACTCGTCAAAAAACTTTTCGTCATTTTTTCTTCCAACTATGCTTAAAGGCATTTTTATCGGTTGATGTCTATCTAATTCGTTTCTTAATCTAAACGAAATCAACATTTTGATGTTTTTGTGCCGTACAATCGGGCCGTCAGTCAGTTAGTTCTCTCTGCATTCAGGAAGCGTAAATGATAACTTGCTATATAGTGTTATGATTCGCGATTTTTGCCGTTTGGTTTTTGAAAAGCATAAAATTATACGTATGAATTGAATGAACAAATCAGCACATCTGTTTGGCGTTTTGGAATAAATTTGGAAGTTTTTTTGCGGATGGATATAAGTAGTGTCGCAATTTTGGTCCAAATTTGTTGGGGGGGGGGGTTATATCATATAAAACAGTAAAAGAAATATTTTCGGCTTGATTTTTTTGCTTTTTTGTAATGATTTGTGAATCTGATTCTATACTTTTTATATTTAAAACACCTTTAAGAAAACAGAGATTTATGTCACAAAATTTTTTAAAGGTTATTACTTTTTCGTGCGATTTTCTCGTTTTTCTATCGATTTTCATCAAAAGTAACCTTTCATCAAAAGAAAATTGTAGAAGAAATCAAGCTCTACAACTTTGGTAAAAGTGATTTTGAACGAATCTTTCTAGAAATCGATAAAATTCATTATCAAAATAAGTATCAGTATCCTTACAAACTTTTTGTGACACCCGGTTTTCTCGAAAAGTTTGTTTTAAATTAAAAGAAAAACTATTAATATGCCTCAAGAGATTAAAAAAAGTATGGCAGATTAAAATCTGCCATACTTTCTTATCTCTTGAGGCATATTAATAGTTTTTTCTATAAATCATATGTATTTATTGACTTATCATTTTTACTCATTTTGCTTTTTTCTTTAATACGCATTTGGTCACACCTTTCGGCTTTTATCCCTTGTAATCCGTAAAGATCTTCATGATTTCTTGTGCCAATGGCCCTTTTTAGGGTCACAATGGGTGTCAAGACTCATGTCTCCCCCGGAGAAGAGAAAAAGACTGACATGATAGCCACTCGACTATTTACACAGGCATCTGAGTTTTTAAAATGTTTTGATCAACATGTCCATTTATTAAACTTTTTTCTACTTTCTATTTATTTTTTAGTTTTTAGCACCCGATAAATAACTTAAGAAAAAAATAATCATGTATGGACGTGGTGGATATTCATCTGGTCGAGGTGGAGGCCCTTCTTTTGGATCAAATTCCGGTTCAAGCTGGGATCGTACAAATGGAACTTCTTCTCAACAAAATGGTTTTGGTTCAACCCAGCAAAGCAATGGGTATGGCTCCGGTGCCAGACGAGGCGGATACACAAATGGAAACAGCTATGGTGATCAAAGTAATGGCAGTAATGGATATTCAAACGGTAAAAATTATTTTTTAAATTTAAAAAAACAATTTTTAGGTTATTCTCGAGGTTCTCAAAATGGGTATTCTTCTCAAGGAAGTGGTCGATCGGAGACCATGCATCAGAAACCGCTTGAAAAATGCTTTTATAAGGAGCATCCATCGGTGTCAAATCGTGCTCAAGAAGAGATTGATGGTTGGTCAAAGGAGAATGATGTTACATTGAATGGACCGAATATTCCAAGACCGGTGTATGAGTTCAAAGAGGCTTCTTTTCCAGGTAATATATAATTCGTAAATTTCATTTCAACAAAAAAAACTCAGACTTCGATGTCAAGAGGATAGGATTTGGTAATAGTATAAATTGGATCACACAAAAAATTTAAAATTTTTATTGAAACAATAGGAAAATTTGGTCATTTTTTGTGACAAAAACTCCACAATTTTCTATTGTTTCAAAAAAATTTTGAGTGGGGTACCTAAGTTATACTAATACCTAGGATTGTGTTTTCATTTATTAGCGCAAGTTCGATCCCAGCAGGTCACTGCATCCGATTATCAAGCCTAGTAATAAATTTTTAAAGAGATTAATGATAGGCAAAAATACTATGAGGTCGAATTTGGAGGCCTGATAAACTTTGTATTGAAATTTTAAATTTTTTTTTGAAATTTGTCTCTGGCCGGGTCGAAGGAATGCCTGCATCATGAAATACCAATGTCCTACCAACTTGACTATGGAGCCCACATTTCTAATTTTAACCAAATTTTTAGCACCACTCGAAAAACTCCTCTATGACAACTACAAAAAGCCTACAATAATCCAATCGATCTCTTGGCCAGTTGCACTTAGCGGACGGGATATGGTCGGCATTGCTCAGACTGGATCTGGAAAAACTCTTGGGGTATGGAAAACATCCATGTTTAAAATACAAAATCTAATTTTTTTTAGTTTCTACTTCCGGGTATTGTACACACTCTCAAACAAGCTCCTTTGGCAAGAGGTGATGGGCCAGTGGTTTTGGTAGTTTTGCCAACTCGTGAACTGGCACAACAAGTTGAAGTTGTAGCTAGGGATTATTGCAATGCGATGAATTTGGGTCTGGCTTGTGTTTTCGGTGGAGCTGAGAAGGGGCCTCAAAAAGATGCTTTGAGAAAAGGTAATATAAGTTCAAGGTTTTATTCTAGGCTCAATTCCCTTGTAGTGAAAAAATTTTGTTAAAAAATTGAAAATCTTCAACAGCAAAAAATATTGAAATTCATCATTCGAAAAAATTGTTTCTCACCAAGAAAGCCAAATTTTGAATCATTTCTTTAAAATTCAATCAATTTTATAGCAATTTTTAATTTTAGGTGTTCACATTTGTGTGGCAACGCCTGGCCGTTTGTCAGATTTTTTGAGTTTTGGCACGACGAATCTCCGGCGCTGCTCTTATTTGGTTCTTGACGAAGCCGATCGCATGCTGGATATGGGTTTTGAGCCNGGCCGTTTGTCAGATTTTTTGAGTTTTGGCACGACGAATCTCCGGCGCTGCTCTTATTTGGTTCTTGACGAAGCCGATCGCATGCTGGATATGGGTTTTGAGCCACAAATTCGACAAATTGTCCGACAAATTCGAGTAAGATTGTATAAAATATTGTGCCCTAAAGGGCTTATAAAAAAATCAACATGTTTCAAAAAGTATGATTTTTGGACAAAATGGCATTTTTATTCGTTTTGCTAAAAAATAGCCATTTTAAAATTTTGCCCCCCCCCCTTGAATGGGAGGGAAGGGGGGGGGCAAAAAACTAAATTTGTTTAACAAATGTTTTTGTCTAGGATGACCGTCAAACCCTGATGTTTTCGGCAACTTGGCCAACAGCGGTACGAAAATTGGCTAGAGACTTTCAAAGTGAAGAAGTTTTTCTCAATGTGGGTTCATTGGAGCTGTCGGCAAGTCATAATATCACACAAAATGTGGAAATTCTTGGCGAAAATGAGAAGACCAGTCGGCTATATCAACTTCTCGATGAAATTTCCTATATGGTAAAAATAATAAAAGTTTTGAAGAAAATTTAAAAAAAGATTTTATGGTCAAATAGAGAGCAAAAATGGGCCAGGCCCGATGAGTTGAAGTTCTCGAAATGAGCCTTGTGGATCAACTCTAGGCTGGCCTAGGACTGATCCCCAATGAGGTGGGGGGACAAATAGTCTGTTTCACGAAAGTGTGAAAAAAAGTTGCCGCTCCATAGTGCAATGCATAAGGAAGCTGCCCGTCCGATATGGCACGATAAGCAGTTGGGCCTGCAGAGGACAACTTTTTATTTTTAAGTTTTTTATTTTCATGGAACAAAAAAATTTTGCTCTCTTAAAATAAATTTTTTTTTGAAAATCAAGAGTTTTACCCTAATAATCGGGTCTTCAGGTCCAACGTTGCTTAACTTGCCAGATCAAGCGGGCGGCTTCCTTATCCACAGCACTATGGAACGGCAACTTTTCCGTATTCTCATAGACAGACTATAAGCATAAGGGATCCATAAGTGAACACCCGCACTTAGAGGCTTAACTCCTCCCCCCGCAAATTTTCGACCGAAGTCCGAAATTTTTCTAAAAATACAATTTTTTACAACGCCAAATTTAGGAAGAATGCAAAACGATCATTTTCTGTGAAACGAAGCGAAAAACGGAAGATTTGTATTGGACGTTGAAAGAAAGTGATTGGCCAGTTGTTGCCATTCATGGTGATAAAGGTCAAGACGAACGAGACTTTGCTCTTAAACGTAAAAAATCCAATTTTTACATTTTCCATCTTTAATTTTTAGAATTTCGTGAAGGCCAGCAACCAATTCTTCTTGCAACCGATGTGGCAGCCCGTGGAATAGGTAAAAATAACAAATTTAATTTTAAAAATAAAAACCAATTTTTTAGATGTGGTCGATGTGAAATTTGTCATCAATTTTGACTACCCAAATAATTCTGAAGATTATGTTCATAGGATTGGTCGTACGGGTCGACGTGATAAAAAGGTAAAAATTTGAAAATTCAAAAAAATTTTGCAAAAAAATGAAAATTTAATTTGGGATATCTCAAATTTTGTCGCTGAAAATCGCTAAAAGATAAACATAACTATTGTGTCATGTGACTCACCCTGAATCAGGATCACATTTTTCTGAATCAAGATCAAGCAAGATTTTTAAAGTTTGGGAATGGGCGCAATCGATTCATTACATAAAATTATCCCCAGAAAGACCATTTTGTTGAAAAAATTTCTGCCTCAGACTTTTCGGTACATAACACAATTGGATACGAAAAATTATATGTTTCTTAATTTTGTATCAGAGATTCAAAATTTTCATTTTTCTCAACAAATTTTTCAACTTTTTCATATGTTCAATTTAAACAAATTTGAAATAAAATCCAAATTTGTAGGGCACTGCTTACACTTTCTTCACCAGACAAAACGCTCACAAAGCCTTTGATCTCATAAAAGTTATGGAAGAGGCTAATCAAAATATACCAAATGCTCTTCGTGATCTCACAAACGTTGGCTACGAACGCTCCAGCTATGGAAGACGTAATGGTGGTGGTTATGGTGACAATGGAGGTCGATCGGGTGGCCGTAGTTGGGGTCGTGATAAAGACCAAAATGAAAACTTTGCAGATGTCAGCTGGGGTCGTCCAAAGATTGAAAGTGCTACCAATGGTTCTGGATGGGGTAATGGAAATACGAAATCTTTGTGGGATGACTAGGAATATGATTTTCTCGTTCCTGGAGATTTGTTACATTATTATAGCTTTATTGTATGAAATTATTTTTGAGATTATTATTGAATTCATGACTTTTGTATGAGCTTATTTTTATGAAATAAATTTTTTTTAAACAGTTAAAAATCTTAAACAGTGCAAGAATAGAGTGAAAGCGCTGACTATATGAGAAAATATATGAAAAATGACTAAAAATTGCTTTAAAAAAATTACTGAGGGGATCTCCTCTAAAGGTATGGTTATTTATTATTACCAGCCGTAGCCAGGGAGCTATAGCCCCTATCGTGAAATTAACGAAGAAAAAAATCATAAGAGGAGATCTTTTGATTTTTTTCAAATTTTTAAAGAAAATTTTTTAACCCCCCCCCCCTCCCCCGTCGTAAAATCTTGGCTACGCCACTGATTATTACTGTCAAGGATAATAACCTACTGAAAAAGGTTATCTTTTTCTAGCGTAGTGCCATAATTTTGAGTCTCAGACATTTATATCACAACTTAAGTTTACACATATAATTAAATTGAGAGAGCTTAAGAGACAGTATCTCAAGAGATCAAACATTGCCTAAAAAGATTCGATCGCGCTCCAAATTGAATTTATTTAATGAAATTNCAACTTAAGTTTACACATATAATTAAATTGAGAGAGCTTAAGAGACAGTATCTCAAGAGATCAAACATTGCCTAAAAAGATTCGATCGCGCTCCAAATTGAATTTATTTAATGAAATTGACATAAAAAATTTTTTCTATAAAAAGATTTTAAGAGACGTTTTCTTGAACATTAGAACTTGAAAGGGCATAGTGTTAAACGGTTCGACTGCGCTCCAAATTGAATTTATTTAGTGAGATTGACGCATGGGAAAATTTTTAAAAGTCATTTCGAGTCAAAATTCGGGTTCTAAAAAATTCAAAACCTTATTCGAAGATCAAAAACCAGATTTTACGTTGAATTTTTGAATTTTCTAAACTGCTAGAACATCCTAGATAATTTTGGAATAAATTTCTTTTTGAAAAATTTTTTTAATTTTTCTGATCCCCTCACAAAATTAAAAAAAATTGACTCCGAGTAAATCTCGCATTATGAAAATATCATAGTTTGTAATCGTATTTCGAAATGATGTTGGGAGAGTCTTGCGAGCAAGATTTTAGCGAATTTTTCACACATTATAAAATTCAAAATTTTGACTAAAAAATTCAAATTTCGTGTGAGAAATTCGCCAAATTTTGACTTGTGAGGAGTGTACCATCCTAGTGCCGATAAGGCTAGATTAAAAATAGACTTTTCTTNGTGTGAGAAATTCGCCAAATTTTGACTTGTGAGGAGTGTACCATCCTAGTGCCGATAAGGCTAGATTAAAAATAGACTTTTCTTTCGTTGTCTAACTACATTTCGAACTCATTAAATGGAGTTTTACTTTCAATTGGTCTTATATATAAACAAATATTTTTCACTTATTGTTGCCGGCGTGAGCTGCGGTGGTCCGCGGTGCAGGCTTCAAACCTGTAGAGCATGAGAGTGCTAGACGTTCAATTCGTCCTCGCCGGTGGTAATTTTTTATATTAATTTCATTTTACTGTTATTGTTGAATTTTTTTGCTCATATTTTTTTATACCTTTTATGAAAAATGCTAATAAAATTTCTGAACCATAGAATTAAATTAGACACAAAATACAAAAAATTTTGACCAATGAAGCTTTCGGAGATTTTATTTTTGATAAGTTTTCGCCTTCTATATCAATCAATCTCTAACAACAATACAAAGTACAAAGTGTATTTTAAAAAACTCTGAAAGAAAACAGGAGTTGAGTGATATTTCAATCAAAATCAAGGAAAAAGGTAAATTCATTTGTTTTGATTAATTAAATTAGGGCTGCGCGTTGGCCTGGGGGGGGGGGGATTTGCGGGGCGGGGTTTTTCAAAGCTTGTGGGCGGGATCCCACGGGGTTTTTTGCGCGGTTAAAAAGGTTAAATTTTGTTGATAAAAAATTGGTTAAGACAATAAATGCATTTATAATGTATAAAATCGTTAGTTTTTTTCATGCGTCGATAGATGATAAAAAATTTTGTAGAATAAACAAGAGTTTTAAGCAAAAAATGATCCGAAAATTGAAAAATTTGGTTTTTGATTTTGATTTTTGGACCTGAAATTTTTTCTAAAAAGGACCCCTATAGGGGTAATTTTATGCGGGAGTTGATTACACGCATTTCCGACGCGTGAAAACACTGCCTTGACCCTGTTTCAGGTAAAGATTGGTTTTTTGTAGCGAAAACGAACTAACTATTCCGAAGTGTGACATCGAAATTGATATATGTGCAACATTACCCAACAAACAATTCAAACTAGAGAACTCGAATCTGAAGAAATTTGTTGACTTTGACCACTGGAAGGTACCCCTATGAGGGGTTAACCCCAAAAAGGTCTTTTCTTTGTAAACCATTTTTAACCATAATCCCTAGTCCCCACACACAAAGCACACAACCTTAATTTTTGGAATTCTATTTTGCTCATTTTTTGAAAAAAAAACGAGTAAAATGACCATTTTCGCTTCAAAAATCCAATTTTTTCCCTGAATCAGGGTCAGGAAAACATTTTCCGGGTTCGGGAATGCGCGTAATCGATTCCCCGCATAAAATTACCCCTAGGGGGTCATTTTTAGAAAAATAAATTGTCGGGTCCAAAAATGTAAAAAAAGCCACTTTTTGCGCCACCCTATATATAGCATAGAATTTATTTCATTTTCAAAAAATTTACAGACAGCCTTGGAAATGTCAATAAAATTCCTAGAAACATCAAACATTTGTTTAATTGTATAGTTTGAGCAGATTTCGTTGTGGTCGTTGAAACCGTGGTTGGAGCAGTTGTAGCAGTTACTAAATAAAGCAACTTCCATTAACTTAAAAAATATTTTTTACCTGTAGTATTAGTGTTATTAGTACCACTCACTGTTGACCACCATATATTAGGTGTCATTACCGTAGTTGTCGTAGTGGCATTTGCTGTTGTCGTATTTGCAGCTGAATTGTTCATAGACATCATTGTCGTGGTAGCTGTTAGTAAGATAGTAGTTGAAGTTGAGGCTGATGTTGTTGTAGTGGAAGAATTTCCACAAACACTACATGATTGGTTAGCTGACATAGAGGTAGTAGTAGTAATTTGTGGAGAAGAAGTAGTTGTTGAAGTGGTAGAGTTCTGAGCTAAAATAATTGATGCATAACTTATATCAGTATCAATTACAGGATGCCCAAAAAAGGACGATTTTTTCAAAAAATTTTCAAGTTTTTAATTTGCACAAAAAACTTTATAAGGGGTTTTCTATGCGAGGAATCGATTAAGCGCATTGTCGGACCTTGAAAACGCTTCCTTGATCCTGATTCAGGGAAGAGAATGTGAATTGAAGCAAAAATAATCTAATACAGGATCAGGGAAGCGTTTTCAAGGACCGGCGACGCGAGCATTCGATTTCTCGCAAAGAAAAACCTTCTATAAGGTTATTTTAATGAAAATTTAAAAACTTGAAAAATTCTGAAAAAAATCGCAAAATTGCTCTTTTTTGGGCACCCTGTACTTGGGTCTGAGATCCGAGCCTAAATGGAACAGGATCTGTATAAACGGGGCCATGACAACCATCCTCCCATGTCGAAATCCCCTAAATACAACAATTCAGACAATGTAGAAAAATTTTTGAAAATCATACTTAGACTTTTTCAGAACTTGAAGAATCGGTCCAAGATAGCGAATTTTCACTTTTTCGGGAAAAACGGTAGAATGTGTTTTTTAGGCCCTAAATAGCACCCTGAAGTGTATTTCACAATAGATTGCCGTGCTAGAAAGACTTTTCCCGATTTTCAGGGGCCGTGTAAAATGCGAATTTTGGTAAAAATGATGAAACCACTTACTCAAAACTAACTGAAAGATCATAAAGACATTAAACAAAACTATAAAAGCAATAAAACTTTTCATATTGTTGAGCAAATATTCGTCACTAGAAAATATAGGATGAGGCTCCTTCCCGAGTACACTTTACATAACTAACATGAAGAGCGTGAAAACACCTGATTCATCTAAGTACTAAGCAATATCCTAACTGAAGATATTTTATGGGTTGTCAAGGCAATATAGTTTACGCTTATCGAACCATTCATATAAAGAAAAGCTGGGCGAGAAAAATTTTTCAAAGCTACTATCTAATGAACTTTAATTTAGATGAGATAAAACTAGACAAATATTTTCTTTGAGGAAACTCATATGTAAAATACATGTGGGCGGAAAGGTAAAGGAAATGGCGTGAGAAGGTTAATTAAAATTTTTAATTTTGTGAAACTTGAACTTTTTGTAATAAAAAATTTTTGATTTTTTTAAACATTGGTTTTATTTTAAAGCTTTATTATAAAAAATAAAACCCACAAATACACATACATTATCCCATAGATGTTATATGAAACAAAGTTTAACATAAGCTATATATATTTATATAAATGCATTGAAACTTAACAGCAAAACCCTTCTTGGTCTTCTAGTTTAGCTGCTTCATCAGCTTTAAGTAGGAGTTTTTGTTCTTTTTCGACGCGTTCTTGATCCGTTTGGACATGCATAGGCTTGCTATGCCTCAATTTGTGGACCAAAGTCATGAATATGGACTCTACATGATCGGATTCGGAATCGGCAAGGGCCGAAGTTTCGAAATGAGCCATGTCGTTTTGATCAGCAAAAACCTGAAAATGAAAGGGATTAGAATAGAAGGAGCTATGGAGGAGGGGCTGAAAGAGGTCAAAGGAGCTAGAGACGAAGAGGAAGCCAGGGCATACAAAAGGGGGTGGGATTTAGAATAAGAGGTCGAAAATGGGTCTTGGCCCCAGTGGGCCCTACCCCAAGGAGTACCACAGTGGGCCCGCCGCTCAGTTATCGGTCTCAGTAGGCCCGTCTCCAACGAGCCGTACCCCCACGATGGTTTTTTTTGCTAAAATTGAATAAAATTCGAAATTAAAAAAAAAAAGTCATGCCATTCGAATCAGCTCTCCGAGACGAGTAGAATGAATATCATAACATGGGGTTTTCCATCCCGAGCCCATGGCTGAGATGCTAAAGTGACAGATTTGCAGCTTATAGAATCAGATAGGTGCGGCCGCACCTCCTCCCCACTCTATACCGAAAAAACATAAGGATTTTTTGTTGTTGCGAAAATTTTTTGATTTTTCGCTTTTATTTTTGAAATTTTCCGACTGACCGCACCTCCCCCCCCTCTGAGGTGTCTGCGTACACCACCGCTTCTGGGCCGGCCACTTGGGGACTGGCGCTCCGGCCCATTTGGAAACCCAGGGCCGATTCCTTCTTGACGCCTATTCGGATTTTACCTGTGCCTCATCCGTCTTAACCCGATTTTCCGCCATCAAATCACACTTATTCCCAATCAAAATATGTGGAGTGTCATCACTACAATGCACCGCGTGTTTTTTACATTCATTTATCCAACTAGGCAATGATCGAAACGACTCCGGATTTGTAACATCATAAACATATACAACTGCATTGACATTTCGATAATAATGAGCTACGATAGATTGTCGATATCTTTCTTGTCCGGCAGTATCCCAGAGTTGGACCTGAAGATGGGGGTATAAAATTTAAAAAAGAGGTTTTTACTCTAATGAGTTCATTGTCGAGCACAAGAGCACGTTCTCGAAAATCTACACCGATAGTTGCTTCGGTTTGTCCGGGAAATCGACCGTTGCAGAAACGAAAGCTCAAACAAGTTTTTCCAACTCCAGCATCACCGATTATTATCACCTAAATTTGGCGACAATATATCGATTTTTAAAATCTTACTTTAAACACCCGCTTTGCCTTATAAACACCTTTCAAATTTGGTTGTTGATATGTAGAAGGTAAAGGTTTCGGTGGCGCTGGCATAGTTGGTGTTAGGTTACTAGGTGCTTTGACTTCAGTTATCACAGGATTGTTAGGATTTGGATAAGGCACAAATTTCGGTTTTGGTATATTGGGGACTTCTTGGTTCGTATGATTCTGTTGTGACATGTTTTTGTGGTCTAAAAATTGTCAAATTTGACCGCAAGTCAATCTCGCCGGACATTTATGTTGTGATAAGTGGCCTTTTTAAATAAACTGGACACCAAGCGCATCCGCGCTCGGGAGCGCCTGCAGCGCTTCCTAGCGGCGCTCCCGAGCGAGGTTCCCAAGCTTCAAAGCGCTTCGATAACCTCCTAGCGCGCCGAGTACCCCTGGACAAGCACGTAGCGAGAATCAAGGTTTGGATGGAGGGAGGTCTATACCCGTTGGTTTGGGGTTTTACCTCTCGGTCGCCCCTTTACCATTAGGAAACAGTTTTCATTTTTCCGATTTCAGGGGGTCTATAGATCCCTTGGCCCCCCTCCCTATGTGCCTGCCCCTGGATATACCTATGAATATAAAGGGTCTTTTAATGTAAAAATCGATTTTCTAATTTTTTCCAGTGGGGTCCCAGTGAATTACTGAGGGGTACATGTACCCCCCCCCGTTGTTTGTACCTGGCTGTATAGGTGTCAGTGATGATGCTGGATTAGGAGAAATATGAGCAGAAGTTGAACTAGGATCTTGTCCTGATGGTAGACCATCTAATAATGAAACATCCATAGAAATCTTCGGGGGATTTGGTAAAACTGGTATTGGTGTATTTGGTTGCATCTTTTAAAATTTTAAGATTCCATTTTTGTGTGAAACCTTATGGGTGATATTCGATATTTATGCATTCATATGTTCAAATGCCAAGCCAACACAAACTATACAAAAGAACAATTTTCTCTTCTATGCACCAGAATTTTCAAAGATGCATAGAATTTCCTCATTTTCCATACTCCCATTCCCTGTTCAAAAAATATATCTTTCACAAAGAAAATTTTTCATCCAGCATTTTATCTAAATTTTTTATACTTTATTGTGGTATGGGCGTGTGGTTCGTGCGTCTTAAGCTAATCACTATTGATGGAAATCGATTTTCTGCGTTATGAGAATGTTTTTTATGTCTGACTGGTGACTGACACTAGAAAAAATCAGATGTCAATTTTCGATGAGGGTCCCCACTAATGAACGCTAACCGTCGGAAATCAACGCTAACCTAACGCAATACAGCGCTAAACGTCGAAAATTTCCGACTATTGCAACGCATTCCGACGTCGGAAATGCATTTCCAACGGTTAGCATTGCTTGATTTTCAATGAAATTTTACAAATTTTATGCTTCTCGACCAATAAAATTTTATGCTTCATGACCAATCGTGTAAATACACACGATTTTATTGAAAATCAGGCAACGCTAAGTCGAAAATGCGTTGCAATCGTCGGAAATATTTCCGACGGTTAGCATTGGATTGCGTTAGGTTAGCAATCACCCGAAAGGCGAGAAGAAAGGGAAAGGAGTAGGGTTGCATCGCGGTCAATTGACAGGATCGGTCAAATGTCAATTGACCGCTTTGACGTCAAATGACTGTCAAATTCTTCGGAGTCAATTTTTTTTTAAATTTTGTAGGGGGTCAGGGAAATTTTTTCAAAAAGAAATTTATTCCAAACATGGGGGCTATCTACGTAACCGAGCTTTATAAAATTCAAACATCGTACAGAGGCTTTTCGAAACGCATCATTCAAAAATTTTGTCGTTTGACTCGAAAACCTGTTGGAAAAAATCAGAGCGATTCGAATAGTCCGTTTCGAAAAATTCCAGCCATTTTTCTCAAAAGAACGGTAAAGCATTAATAGATTTTTAAACCAAAAATTGTCAATCATTTTTGTCGCTAAAATTTTTCAATCTTTTGTGAAAAGAAAACATTGTTTCCCTATGTAAAAATCTATCATTGTATTATGAAAAGAAATTTGTGATTTCTTTCAAGTTGAAGACTTGCTTTTTTATTGTTGTGCTTTTATTATCAAAATTCGATTTCGCTTTTTTATAAATAAACTGATTTGGCATGATTTTATGCAAAAAGCGATGTGACTTGTTTTGGAAAGAATTTGTTGTTTTATTGCGTTTTCGCGAATATTTTGTTTTTGCTCGAAACAAGCAAAAAATAGTACAGGGTGGCGCAAAAAGTGCACTTTTTTGATTTTTGGGATCCGGAAATTTATTTTTCTAAAAGTGACCCCTATAGGGATAATTTTATACGGGGAATTTGTGCGCATTCCCTAACGCTTCCTTGATCCTAATTCAGGAAAAAATTGGGTTTTTGAAGCGAAAATGGCCAGTTTCGATATTGTCATTTTTATGCATTCAGGAATCGTTTTTATGCTTCAAAAACGTGTTCAATCGATTCCCCGCATAAAATTACTTCTATAGGAATCACTTTTAGAAAAATAAACTTTGGGTCCCAAAAAATCAAACAAGTGCACTTTTTTGCGCCACTCTGTATTAGAATGTTATCCAACTTTTTGTTTCTCTAACCTGATTTTCTTCAACTTTGACTTTTTTTACTAAAAATGTCCCAATTTTTCCTTTTATTCAATTTACCTCATTTTTTGCCAAAATCTTTTTCTGATCATTTTTTCTGAGAAAAATAAGTATTTTCCAGAAAAAAGGTTGTAGAAAATCCGTTGGAGAAAAAGTTGGATAGTATCTTAATGCCCAAACAATTTAGCTGACTTCAATTGAGCTTTATCAATATGTCGGAGAAGTTTTACATTGAGAAGACTATGAAATATATTGAGCAGATCAAAAGTGGACAGAAGGTATGAGGCTAAAGGCTCATCTAGATTTCATCAAAAATATTAGGGGAATCAAACTTAAAAAATGGACAATTTTGGGAGATTATCTGACTAATTTTTTATGCAGCAAATTACCTCTATTCATTTTCCAAATTTTTCTGATTATATTTTTTCAGATTGAGCAGTCCCTAAAGCGTCTAAAAGAAATCCCTATGAATCTTAATATTTTAACCACCACGGGTGTTGGGAAAGTGATAAACCAGCTAAAAAGCGATGAAAATTTTGGTAGAACCGCACAAAAACTTGTTGAAAAATGGAAAGAACTTGCAAAAGTCGAAAGTTTACGAAAACAAGAGCAGCGAAATTCTGAAAGATCGGCTAGTCCACCCGAATCAACATCAACTTCTGGGTCTTCTAGGGAAGGTAATTCGTATTTGTGAGAACACTCATAATTGATATTTTAGTTTCTAATCGGAAGCGGAAATCGGCAGAAGAGAATGGGCGTGAGTCGAAAAAGAATGGGTTGTCAGTGGATCCCTTTGCTGCCATGCTATCTGCAGCCGATAAAGTCAAATCTCAGCCGATTAAGGCTTTAAAAAAGCCTAAGTTACCGTCGCCAGATGAAATTAGCGCGGAGGTGTTGCTAAAGCCACCCGTTATTAATTTTGATTTTATGACTAAGGCTCAAAATAACGAAAAATGTAAGCTTAATTTTTTCGTTGTATTATGCTGATGTTTTATCTAAAAAATCGGTTTAATACTGATTTGCTGTTTTATTTTTGAGCTCAAAAAATGTTTACTAATTTTTAGTTAGTTTTATATCGTATTTTTCAGCCCCTGAAGAATTGGACCCGCAGCAATTCAAAGCCCGAAAGAATATACGAAAAGTTTTCGCTGGTCGGAAAAAGGAGGCAACATTTCGTGGTCCAATACCGAAATTATTCGATATATGTATTCAATCTCTCCAGAGCAATATTGATAGTAAATTTTTGGAGACAAAAATTTTACCCTTATTTTGTTTGCAATTTTTACACAGATTCAAAAATTCTAACGTTTCCTAACTCCTTTATGCCGATCTTTCGAACATACCCAAACTAATTTTTAAAAAATTCAATAGGGAGCATTAGAAAATTCCATCTTGAACATACCAACATCCCGAACCGATTCCGCCAAAATAGGGGGGGGGGAATCTAATTTTTTTAAATATAACAGTATATACTGGGTGTAATGGAAGAACCGTCTAACGTTTCCCAAAAATAACGTTTTCGTTATTTTTTAACAACGATTTCTTTTAGTAATTGGCTTGGACTGTGCTATAAATTATTTATATGCGCGAAGAAAATTGTACGTCCCATATGATATTATAAAACCGGTGCTAGAAAAGTGCAATGAGAATCAACTAGCCAAAATTGAAGAGAAAAATCAAGTATGTAACACTTAAAATTTTATATTTTACTATATTTATGTACTTGTAAAAAGACCTTTTTTAGGTCTTAATAATAAATTAGGATACATATTTTTACTCAAAAATTTGTTTATCTTTTAGCTTTTAATCAATATTTGATCTAAGAAATGGCCCAAAATTCTCTTGTTGATTTCTAAAAACGAATAATTTATATTTTTAGTATTTTGAACGAGAGAGTGACGAATTATGGAAAAAACTGTGTAATAAGAAATTTCCTGAGACCAATAATCCTGAATATGAGGAAGAATGGGATGGGTCATGGAAACCGTGTTTTAAGGTACTCCTCATCTTCCAATTTTTGCTATACAAGCTAATTTTTTAGTCTCTGTCAGAAAAACGTGATGAAAAATTAGAAAAAGCGAAGAAAAAAATTGCCCAGCATGTGAAAGAAATTACTATACCGCAACGTCAAACGATCATTTCTGATGCAATTACTCCACGCCATATTCGTAGAAAGCAAGCGAAAAATGGGCTTAGTGCACCAGCATACAAAATTCCGACAGCAGTAGAAGTGTCAAAGAGTCGGCGGCAGATTTTTGAGAATGGTAGATATTGTATTTAAGAGCTAAATATGGCTTGAAAATTGGTTTTTGGATCCATTTTGAATTAAAAATTGATTTTTTCAATTTCATGTCCATTTTTAACCCAAAATTGTAATCAATAACCAATTTTTGATCCAACTATGATTTTAAACAAATTGATTTTTTACTAGTTTTTAGCTCAAAAACTTTTTCTGATTTTTAGGTAACAAAGCGGACTTAAAAAGCCTTCCAATATCCGTCCGGAATACATCTTCTGAACTAGGCGCTCATTCTAGTCGCTCCTCAACCAGTATCAAAGTGCAACCGTCCAAGAAAGGAACTCTCATGGTGAAAGCTTTGAAGATGATGAAAGGAAGTCGGAGATAATCTATTATCTATACACACTGCGGGACACATCAATAAGGCACCCTTGATTTTTGCTAGTTTAAGGCTTATGAAAGAATCCCATCCCGCCACTATTTTTATCTGAAAGAGCATATTCAAAAACCATAATTATGTGGCAAATTTGTATAAAAAAATATACAAAAAATATGAAAAATTGCTTAGACACATCAATAAGACACCCCACCCAGAATTTTATATAAGTCGGATTTTGATGCGATTTTTTGACAGAATATGGGTTTTGAATGTGCTGAGTACGATAAAAATGAAAGTGAAGGTCATTGAGTGTATTAAGTATCATTTCTGAAATCGCCAATTTGTTTGAAAACGGGGTTTTTGAGCTTCAAATTTCCATATCTTTCACTAGATGTTGATTTTTGGAAAGATTCCTTTAGGGCCTTAAAATACAGCCCCATAGCAATCATTTCCGTAGTTATCGTCAAAATCGATGGAATTTTGGTAGAGATACGAGTCTTTTAATTTTGAAATATGATTTTTTCATAAAAAGCTAACGTAAAAGAACGTTCCATGATTGAAAGACTCGTATGTCTATCAAAACGCCACCGATTTTGACAATAGACCACGGAAACGATTGCTATAGGGCTGTATTTTAAGGCATTAAAGGAATTTTACCAAAAATNAACGTAAAAGAACGTTCCATGATTGAAAGACTCGTATGTCTATCAAAACGCCACCGATTTTGACAATAGACCACGGAAACGATTGCTATAGGGCTGTATTTTAAGGCATTAAAGGAATTTTACCAAAAATCAACATCTAGTGAAAGATATGGGAATTGGAAGCTCAAAACCCCGGTTTTCGGTGCAAATTGGATATTTCAGAAATGGCACTTAATGCACTCGACGACCCTCACTTTCATTTTTATCGTATTCAGCGCATTCAAAACCCATATTCTGTCAAAAAATCGCATCAAAATCCGACTTGTATAAAATTCTGGGTGGGGTGTCTTATTGATGTGTCTCGGCAATTTTTCATATTTTTTGTATATTTTTAATACAAATTTGCAATTTTTTAATTTGTCACCTAATTATGGTTTGAATATGCATTTCAGATAAAAATAGTGATGGGAAAAGTTTCTTTCGCACAATTCTCAAACTAGCAAAAATCAAAGGTGCCTTATTGATGATATGTCCCGCAGTGTAATAGGATTTATACTATGTTATTATGAAATTATATTTTTATTGTCATTTTTTTATCTGTGAAAGTGTTTTATATGTGGAATTCATTTTTCTATAATAATATTTTTGATTGATATTTGTATGCTCGTGTTATTCCTTATATCCGTCCATTTTAGTTTATTACTTAATGTTAACTGTTTTATATGTTAAATGTTAGAATTAAATTTTTGTATGTTAACAGTTTTTGCCCATGCATTTATTCTTGAAAATTATGATTTAGGTTATTGACCAGAAAAACTTTGATCTAATTTCACGCTACTTTAGGAAAGTTGGATAAAATTTACATTTTTCGGTCATGAGAAATTGGTTCCATACATGGGCAAGGGGAGTAGGTCAAAGACCCAAATGCGATACGTTTGTCGACCAAAAAAAACGTTTCGCATTTCATACATAAAATTGTATCACAGGTCGACGCTTGCGCCGACCTGCGATACAATTTTTCCCTCATCCATCACACCCAACTGCGACATGTTTTCTACACTTTACCCTTTTGCGGCGATATGGGGTGGGTCAACCCACCCCTTGCCCACGTATGATTGGTTCCTAGTCATATTAAGAAAATTGGACTATTTGGCGAATAAGTTTTTACTTGATTTGAAATTTCAATGCATGGATACCATGGCTTTGTTCTTTTACATAATGGATGGATACAATTTGGGATAACGAAATGAATTTATTTTCGCGTGTATTTTGTGTTTGCTATGATATTTTTATGTTACTCTTTTTACTGCATTACGTTATTTATAGAAAATTTTATTTCATATGCATTGATTCTTTTTATTTGTCTTTTGCTTAAAACTATGGGTCTTTTTCTAAAGCTTTGGCCAATTCTGCTATTTTTTGCTTTCTGGTTTTTAATACTCTAATTTTTTGTTATAGTTTTTCATAATAGCTTTCATAATTAGTAGGCATTATTTACTCTTACAAATGTGATTCTTTAGCAAATTTTATTCTATATTAATTTTCACTACTAAAATTACGGTTATGTAACATTAGATATTGTATGTTTATAAAAATGAATAATGGGATATCAATTATGTACAAATCGGTTTTTTTGTCTTACAAATCGAATAATTTAGATTCGTACACAGAAATTTTTGGGAATTTTTTTTCATTTTTCAAACCTATATGGGGAACAATTTGCGCTAGTTTTCAATATCGATGTCACACTTCGGGATAGTTCATTGTAAAGTTCGAATCCCGCTTCGAATATTTACCCCATAAACTTTTTCCATTATAAAATAAATTAATCAAACATCAATTTTAACTTTTAATTAATCGGACAGAACTTTCCGCCCCACCTAATAGTTTATGTAAAAAGAGTTGATTTAAAACAGCTTTTCAAGCTGTAATTTTTTGCCAACTTTTTGTCCTTGAAAAAAGCCTTTACGCACAAGACATTTTTCTTTCCAACTTTCTTTTGCAACATTTCCTGTCGGACATTTTCACATCCAACAAAACTATTTGCGTGCATTTTGTTAAATGGCCCGCGCGATCGTATGTATCATTTACTCACTTGATCGTTCTTGGTTGAGTTTCATCATTTGGTTTTCATACCCACTTGCTTTGTCTTTTTTCGGTAGTCACAGTTACATCGAACGGAGATAAATTTACGGATCACTTTGAGAAGGGCGTAAACGATACACATGTTTTCTTTGTGCTCGATAAATATGCAACAAAATTTGAATTTCACATAGTTTTGTGTTAAATCAGACTTTTGCGCGGTTATTTTTATTTGGAAAATGAATATTTTTTGTTGAAAAGTTGAAGTGTTAAAATATGGATGTATCTTCTATGGGTATACTATTTGGAGAGTATTTTATTAGGCATGGAAAACTAACCAAGGTATTAGATCTAGATCCCCTCCAACCAACATATAGCCTTTGTATGGGGGTGGGGTGAATCTTATCTTAAGCATGCATTTTTAAACGTCCTAACATTAACTTAATTCGGCCAAAATTCTATTATCTTAGCGCAAAGCTTCAATTCATATGCCATTTTATATGTTTATCACTGGTTCATTGCTCATGAGTGCTATCTCCAGTCTGATGTCAAGTACAACAACAAAAATTTTAAAACATTTTAAGATTCTGAAAATTTTAGGCATCTTCGCAGACCAAAGAGACTTGTCTGGTATATTGTTGACTATCTGTGTACTTAGCTTTATGCTTATCACCAGTTTATGTGTTTGGTTATCCGATGTGCTTAAATTAAGTGCTTGGTTATATCTGCCATTTTTGGTAGTTCATGTAAGCATGAGAGTTACTGAGAGTTCTCAATTGTAGTCAATTCCAAGTTTTATTTCCAAAAAGTCATAACCCCACCCATACAAGCTGATACGAAAAATAGCAACAGATTGAAAACTTGTTAAAAATGACTTAAAAATCGAAAATTTTTATCAAAAATAGCAAAAAATTAAAAAGAATGAAAATTTTAACAAAATGTGTAAAAATCGTAAATTTATGAAAGTTTAGATCTCCGGCAAAAGAGCCTGAGAAGCAAAAAACTCTCTCATCCATCCCCCGTATTTTGTAAAAAATTTTCCCTTCTCATAATATTCATAGTTTTTAAGAGTGAGTGAATTTATTTATTTTTCGATTTTTTAGCTTATGGTGATTCTGCACCTTGCATGGTTTCTTGACAAGCTGGGTGAATGCCCAAAGTGTACTTCTACAAGTGGACCTCATGTCACCATTTTTACTGGTACTTTTGTTATGGCTTATCTGGGTTATATCTTATATGTTTCATACTTGATACTTTGTGCTTTCTTATATGTTCGCTGGCATAATAGTGATGTGCCTAAGAAATCTCTTATTGATCGATATTTTAAATCTGTTGTTTAAGCTGTAAATTTATTATTTTTGCATTTATTAGATCTCATAAAAAATGAAACAAATTTTTTGATTCGATAAAAACAACCTACGGAGATCGAAGATGAATCTTGCCCACTTGTTCCCGCACCATAGATGATGAACTTTTTTACTCTTGGAAAGAAATTTCCTATACATTGAAAAGAAGAACTATGGGGTGAGGCAGAAAAAAAATTCAATTTATGATTTTTAGGAGGAAAATTGAATTTTCTTGCAAAATGTTGTCTCTTGATCTAATTCTTTTTTTCTAAAACGCATAAACCGAATTCTCTACATTGTTAACACTCTGTGGGCCATGCGTAACTATTATATCTTTTTGACCAAAATTTCACGCTGATTAAGAATATGCAAAAAAATTTTGAAAAAAAGTTCTCCGAGGGTTCAAGCAATCAAAAATGGTCATCTGTCGGCGGAAAAGGTTGTAAAAATATTCTCTTTTACATAAGAATTAATTATATTTTTTATTGCAAGATAAAGATTTTAAATTTTTATATGAAAAACTCTTATGGAATAAATTTTCTTTGTCTCAAACAATTTCTTATATTGACAAAAACGATCAAACTCATTATAGCCTTCATGGCGCAGTGAGAAAATGTTTGGCCGTGCGCATACAACGGGAATAGATCGATTTTGCACCCATCAAATAAATTTATTTATTCCATAAGTGCGATGAAGATACAATACGTCAAAAATGATATATCCATGAGTTTAGTCAGACGATTCTGAGCACTTATATTTTTAAATGAAATTTTCAGTAAATAAGAGAATAGAATTAATCAATTTTCTGATAAAATATTTCATATCCATGTAGATAAACTCATTTTTTCATCATAATCAGTAATGAAACTAATTTCCTTTTTTTAAATAAATTTTTGTTTAATTTTAAAAATACACTTGGTGTTGCCGCGTTCGCCGAAATGAACCATAGAAGGAATATATGCAAACTTTTGTTATAAATTCATTGGGACAAAGAAAATTACTGAAAATTTCATTTAAAAATTTAAGTGCTCAGAATCGTCTGACTAAACTCATGGAGATATCATTTTTGACGTATTGTATCTTCATCGCACTTATGGTATAAATAAATTTATTTGATGGGTGCAAAATCGAACTATTCCCGTTTTATGCGCACGGCCAAACATTTTCTCACTGCGCCATGAAGGCTATAATGGGTTTGATCGTTTTTGTTCAATATAAGAAATTGTTTGAGACAAAGAAAATTTATTCCATAAGAGTTTTTCATATAAAAATTTAAAATCTTTATTGGAGAACCTACTGATTTTGGTCAGCAAGTGCAAAATGCCAATTAAATTATGGAAATTTGGCTTCTATCACAAGCACCTTTTTAAATGGTTTTTTAACTGGTAAAATTTAAAAATAAAAATATTAGATTGAAGAAAAGTCTTATTAGGGAAACTACAACCATTAAATTGCTTCCAAAAACATCGACTTGTTAGAATTTTTGTCCCCCAATGTCAAGAAAATCTCTTTATGGCAAGATTTTTGTTATACTATAATCCTTTTCAAGAGAAGATTCGAAAACAGTTAACGCTCCATAGTGCAGAGGATAATGAACCCGACTGTCCTATCCGGCACGTTGAGGCCACTAGGCTCGATCCCGCTAGGGTAAAAATTTTGAATATGTTCAAAGAGCAAAAAATTTTTGAGCCCTGAAAATAAAAAATTATTTAAAGCAAAAAGTTTTGGAACTTATGCACTTCGGCCCTCTTCCCAAATTTGGGGAGGGGCCGAAGTGCACTGATCAGTGCAGTGCGGCCCCCTCCAAATTCGCATAAATTAAACATTTGGGGGGGGGGCGAAGTGCATAAGTTCCTTTGGAAATTTATGCACTTCGGCCCCCCCCCAAATGTTTGATTTATGCGAATCAAAAATTTTATGCAATTTTTTTGTAGATACTTTTCCTTTTTTATAAATTATTTCAAGATGGTTATAACAAAAGATGCTTTCGTTGTCAGTTTAAAAAGAAAACACAATAGCAAGCTTTTACATATATAAATCTATACAAGAGTCTAATTTTATTTTTTAATTTATCAAGAGGTTTTCAACGTTTTTGGTTAAATTTGATTTTAAATTTTTTTAGTACTTCACTAAAAATGAAGCTATTGGGAATTTGCGGAACCTATTTATTACTTTTATTTAGTCTAATAGCCACAATCGAAGCATTACGATGCTATAATTGTGATACTCTTGATCATAAACGTTACAGCAGCTGTTTTTATACAGGATCAACCGAATGTCCACCTACAGCCAAATCTTGCCGTGTCATTTGGTTTGATGATAATAAAAATGTTGAACGCACGTGTGAACTAGAAGAGTTGCCAAGTGAAACCAATTTCTCTACCAATTATTGTGATTTTCAAGACAATGGCTTGGTTAGCTGTAAATGTAACACTGATAATTGCAATGGAGCAAAAGAAAAACCAACACCACCTCCACCCGAGTATCCACTCAAATGTTATCATTGTCATGTTCATAACGGCAAATGGTGTGCTAATTATTCTAATATAATCTATAACATTTCAACGGAATGTCCACCTACAGCGAAATCTTGTCGTGTAATCTGGTTCAATAATAATCAAGTAGAGCGAACTTGTGAACCAGATTTTCTTCCGAAGAATACCACTTTTGCGGAAGACAAATGCGAATTTCGTGACGATGGTGTAGTTGTTTGTAAATGTAATACTAACAACTGCAATGGTGTTGGCAAAAAACCAATAAAGTCTACTAGTTCTACTAATGGTGCTCGAAATATAAAAAATGGTTTTATGGATATGATTTTATTTCTCCTTGTATCTCTTTTTATATTTTAAATATGTGTAATACAAATAAAACATAATGAGATGAATCTCTTCTGGCATACGTGTACAACCCCCTTCCTTCGAATTTCGGGGGGGGGGTCGCCTGACGCCCGCAGGCCAAAAAGAGCTCGTAAAAAACGTAGGACCCTATAGGCGCAAAAATTTAAGAAGGGATTAAGTTGACGTTTGAAAATTTTTGTAACAAATCAAAAACATTGGTCCACCACATGTTTTTGCTGCCTGCAGAAAGTCAACATTTTTGGAGTGTTAGTATGTTCTCTTTTTTCTATAAAAAAACATTTATGCATGTGCTTCGTGGTTCTAATATATAAAATTTCTCTGAAAGCAAAGCTTACATATCAGAAGTGTTTATGAAACAAATTTTTCAACAACAACTGAAATTGGAATGCTGTGGCATGAGTCATTAAAATTTCGAAAAGATGAAAAGAAAATTTTTACTTTTTGTAAAAATTTCTTATTTTTAGACGAGTTGAATAAGAACTGTTTTCAACAATGAAATAAATATAAAAAGCAAAAAAGAGTTGATTTTTATAAAACTTAAAATGAAGTTATTACTATTACTAAGTTACAAATGGGGATAGAGTAGTAATTTTCTGTTTATTAAACTTTGTAATGTTTCTTAGAGTTTCATCCGTTCTCTTTGACATAGCCATTATAAAGTAATTCAATAAATCAAGTAGGGTCATGTTGTATGCCAATTCTTCTTTGTTTGACATTGGATATTCAGTTGCATTCAATTCAATGGGAGTCGTTTCAATGACCTCTGGCGTACACATTTGATCAGTGTTGCAAGAATTGGTGTTACACGTCCTATATTCATCCTACTACATTAAACGTATAATGTATGTTTGTTTGTTTGCACAGACGATCTCGGGAACATTTGATTTAAACCCCCAGTGCACAAACAAAAGTTGTAGGGGGCGATGAGAGATTGACACAAAGATCATTGAAATCGACTGTTTCAATTTCGGGGGCACCGTGCCCAAGGTACTCTAACGTGCCATGGGCCTATCCCTTAAAATTTTAGCTGAAGGACTTTATTTTAGTTTGAGGATGGCTGGCAACCCCTTCTCCAAAAATGAGAATATGATATTGTATGTTTTGAACATACCTTCGACTTGTACTAGTAGCGTCATCTTTACTGCAATCTCTTTTCACTACAGTTCCATTTCTTGCACATTCCATATAACAAACTTCATCTTCATCAAAACAGGAAACCACTGGGGTATAAACAGTAATATGATTACAAGATGAATTCAAATCTCCCATACAACGATAACATGTCAAGCTAGAAGAGAATTGAATAAAACATAGAAATATACCAAAATTTACGAAAATCGGCATCATTCAAAGTGGTATATTAAAATAATAAGGAGGTTTGACAAATGATCAATAATTATTTATGAAAAATCTATAGTCAATGATTCATAATCGTTGAATAAGAAAATTATTTAGGAAAAGGAAATATTTCAGAACCCAGAAGTAGTATCCTACTACTATAAACTAGAGTATGATCCGGTCGGTTAATTTGGCTCGATCTGGTTATCGATTAATCCGGATCCGGTAATCAGTTCGGTTAACCGAGGTTAATCCGGTTTTCCAACTTTCCTGAAAATTTACCTTGGTCCCCCTTATGTTTTTTCGAAAATTTTCCAAAATGTTATGTAAAAAGATAAGGGAGAATCAGGGCAAATTTATTCGAGTTTTTCAAAACAAATTTTAAAAATCAACTTGGTCTCCCACTATGTTTTATCGCGTTGACAGGGAGAAACTTTTTCTAGAAAAAAATTCTCCATTTTTCTTATAAAAATAGGTTCTTTTTTGTGCAAAAACTTTTGTAGGATCTGAAACTTCACTATTATAGTGAATGGCCGACGCCTACGCCAATGCACCACAGAGGCTTATGATTAAATTTCTACAAAATTCTTCCATGTTCTAAAGGAAAAAAATTGAAAAATAATAATATGGGGCTAAAAAATTTTCCTTGAAGGGTACCCCCTATGATTTTGGTGTCATTTTTCTTCTCTCATCAAACCCTATCGATTGATATAGGCCGTGACGGAGATAGCACAACAAACAGACACACATAGCGCGTTTAATATTTAAGGGTAATTATGCTGCCATTAAAGGGGATATACGCGCGCGAAGCGCACTCTGAGTGAAAAAATAACTGGCATTTAGCACGCGGGAGCACTTAAATTAAAAATTAGCTATATATTTTATCTTCATTTTTTAAAACAAGGAGGAGGATCAAGACGATTTTTGAAAAAATTTTAAAAAATCGAAAAAATTTTTTTTTCGATTATTTCCCCCCCCCCATTATGTTTTGTCCAAAATTTTGGAAAATGCTCGAAAAAAATTATAAGAGAGACCATTATTTTTTGGAAGCGCCAAGCTCAGAGCACAAAGACCCTTTTTTAACAGCAGTTTGTTACAGTGTGATTAGAACAAACTCTTGTTATATAAAACGTGTAATTTCTGTGCGTGCGTGGGACGTGTATGCGTTCTTACGGACTAACTTTTAACGGTTAAATCCAAATTGCTGTGTGCTTTACTCCGAGTTAGATGACGAAATTCTAAAATTTTTGACACCAAAATCGAGGGGGGGGGGGGTACCCCACTGGAAAAAATAGAAAAGATAATTTTAATTTCACTGAAATGAGATCGGTATTACCGATCTGATACAGTAGCGGCCAAAAGTTTATCACCAAGCCTCAAAATTACGGAAAATTCAATTTTTTTACCAAATTTCTGTAAGATATCGACCAAAAACTGTTTCTATAGTTTGCTCTAGGTGTTTTCTACTAATTAAACGCAAAAAAACCGTAATCAGATTCGAAATTTCATCGATTTTATCGACTTTTTTTTCTCATCAACCACTTTTTTCAACGGTCAAAAGTTTAGCCCCAAGCGTAATTTCATTAAAATTTTCGTTTTATTTTTTAAAATTTCTGTTTCTAACTATTCATTTTAGTGTATCTATGCGTTTTATACAGAAAAAAACAAAAAACCACGCTCAGATACGAATTTTACATCTTTTACAGAACTTTTTCCAAAACCTTTATTTTTCATGTAAAACGAGGTTTTTCATGTAAAATAAGGTTTAAAAGTCCCATAACTACCCCAAAAAGTTGAGCTTCCAGAAAATTGTTATCGGATCTTGTAGGACAGACGTGTAGGATTACTTTCCATGGTCGATCATCAAAATTGGTGCTAAATTGGCTGAGATACAGAGCTTGGTACATTTGAACATGCATTTTCAGTTGTTTTTACATGCATTTTCACACGTAGATACACTAAAATGAATAGTTAGAAACAGAAATTTTAAAAAATAAAACGAAAATTTTAATGAAATTACGTTTGGGGCTAAACTTTTGACCGTTGAAAAAAGTGGTTGATGAGAAAAAAAGTCGATAAAATCGATGAAATTTCGAATCTGATTACGGTTTTTTGCGTTTAATTAGTAGAAAACACCTAGAGCAAACTATAGAAACAGTTTTTGGTCGATATCTTACAGAAATTTGGTAAAAAAATTGAATTTTCCGTAATTTTGAGGCTTGGTGATAAACTTTTGGCCGCTACTGTAGCATGTGAAATATTATCGAAATCCTTCAAAAGTCTGATGGAGGCGCTCGAGAACACTCTGGGGCGCTCAGGAGCACTCGGATTGCTCAGAAGTACTCGGAAGCGAGGCCTAAGACCTCGTTTCCGAGTACTTCTATGAGCGCCAACGTCGCTCGGTCTCCAGGTACTTTCCTTTTTATAAAAAAGGGAAGTTTCTTTTTTATAAACTTTACATAAAAATTTTTATTCAACATAAAGAAAAAAGTTAGTAAACCAAAAATAAAGTAAGCATAAAAACAATTGAAGCTTTGATCGTGTTACTGCTGCTGGTTTGTCGATCTCCAACTTTGAAGCACTTGTATTCTGCATCATTGCAGCCTTCATTTATCTTGCAGGAATATGTGAAAACAAGATTACGACCCCCCTTAGTACTATAGCTCAAAAATTCAGTGTCAGACGCTTGGCCAATATCCTCACATTTTCTTTCCAATTTCGTGGCGTTTGGCCTAGATGAAAATATGAGTAGACATATAGGATCTTCGATTGAGTTATTACAAGTGTTGAGATAATTTGTATCGAGCTTAGCACAATCATCGCCAGTACATTGAAAACATTTGTTGTTCCATAGAGTATTCTTATTGTTCTGATCGAAAATAGCAGTGCAGATTTCTTTATTATTACAAAGATCTTTATCACAAGTATAATACGACCGTTTAAATTTGCCACCATATTGTGACCATTTGATTTTTTTTCGATAATCAGAGGAAAAGCCAAGGCTGTTGACTTGATTAACACAACCACGACTAATATTGCCAAGGAAAGTCCATGCAATCTCACAAACTTGGCCAGGTCCGCAAACCTAAAAATTGGGTTTATATTATGTTTCAAGGAAAATGCCAAAATACAGGGTGGGCGGATATAACGTGTTGGTTTTGAAAGTTTTAGACAACATAACACTCAAAAGTCTGGTTCGGAGAGGTATTGCACGGCGCACAAAAGTAGTGCCAAAAGTAGAACCTCTCGAGAAACAAGCTGTTACTGCAAAATTGCGCTTTTATTGCAAAATTTAGTAATTTTTAACATTCTTTACAAAAATTCTTTAAAGGGGGTGACATTTAGGCCTAATCCAAGGAAAAAATTTTTTTAAAAAAAGATCATTTTTAGGGGTAAAATCATGTGAGAAATCGATTGCGCGCATCGTCGAAGCGTGAAAATGCTTCCCTGCCCCCTGATTCAGGGAAAAATTGGGGTTTTTGAAAATGCGAAAAATGACAATTTTCGCTTCAAAAACACAATTTTTTCTCGAATCAGGGTCAAGGAAGCATTTTCACGCTTCGGTAATGCGCGCAATCGATTTCTCGCATAATTTTACCCCTAAAAATGATCTTTTTAGAAAAAAATTTTTCTTGGATTAGGCCATAAATATCACCCCTTTTAACTTTTTATATACAAAAAATAAAAACAGTATGATAACTTTATTTTCATTCACTTAACGTAGCTAACGAGCCCAAAATCTCGAAAATTGAGGCTATCTATGAGAGGCTACACTCTTTTGAATTCATGTGATGCGCCCAACCCCCTGCAAGAGATAGGGAAATTTCAACACTCTCGGAAATCAATTTCTCGTATGGAAACCCCAGTAAAAGTAAAAAGATAAATTCGCTTCAATTGGGGGGAGGGAGATAGAGCTATTTTTCTCCGATGGTATCTCTCCAAGACCCTCCAAAAATTACCCCTATTTTGAAAATTTAATGACGCAGTGAAAATTCTNAAAGTAAAAAGATAAATTCGCTTCAATTGGGGGGAGGGAGATAGAGCTATTTTTCTCCGATGGTATCTCTCCAAGACCCTCCAAAAATTACCCCTATTTTGAAAATTTAATGACGCAGTGAAAATTCTTGGTGGTTTTGACTGAGAATCATTTTATATACATAATTAATCAATTTCCAACCAGTTTCAACTAGTCCTAATTTTTTCCAAACTTTTGAGCGTCATGTCTCTAGTAAGGGTGAATGTTCCATGGACCAATTCCCTATCATTTTTGACAATTTCTAAAAAGTTACAGTTGTGTTATAATTACCACTCTCACATTCACTATTTTCACAAGTAATACATTTTAAAGCTTGACATGTTGTAAGCGAAAGTATGCAAAGAATAATAACATTAAAGATCATGGTGTTTATTCAGACTACGATCACCTAAATTTACGTTTTTAAAATTTTTCTATAGTCCATTTCAGCTGGAATGCAAAAAAGCTGCCCCATCATAGCAAAGTGGATAAGGAAGCCACCCGTCGGATCTGGCAAGTTAATCAACATTGGGCCCGCACGTTCAATTGCTACTAGGGTAAAACTTTTGATGTTCAAAAAATTTCCTTTACAAAGAAGCAAAAAAATTTTCTTCCATTTTTTGCAAAAAAAAGTTTTTTGAAAATCAAAAGTTTTGCCCTATCGGGATTGGACCTGGCGGTCTCATGTTGCTTAAATTGCCAGATCGGACGAGCGGCTTCCCTATCCACTTTGAAATAACGGACTATAATAAAAAGACATCATCAAAAATTCAAACAATTCAATAAAAAGCAGCCAAGTCTGGTATGGGTCTTAAATGTAAAAAAATTTCTTAAGTTTTTGCCAATTTATAGTTTAGAAATTTTCCAACAGTAACCTTTAATCAAAACAGCCTTCGCCAAATTACTCATCATGTTCGTAAGCGAGCCTTTATAGAATTTGTTTTCTTGAAAAATGAAACATTTATTTAAGAAATTGAAAAATATTACAAAATAGTATCAAACAACATATAAAAAAGCTTTGCATATGTTTTGGGAGAGAATAAACCCTTCTCCCATCCCTAGTATAACAATCCCCCTCATTCTGACTGTGCTCCCCCCATTCGAACTTTTACCCTCTCTTTCTGTTGCGGTTAGCACTACTACAAGTTCGAAATTCAACATGGGTCGTTCAGTGGCCGCCATGGTGTAGTGGTCTGGTGCGCTACCAAGAAGTTCGGCATAACCGGTACTAGCAAGAGTTCGGTTCCCCTTGCGTCCAAAAGATTTTACTCTGCAGTATTTCGTGGGAAAATCTAAGAGGAACACTTCAATTTCAAAGAGGAACAGTGATCGATCGGGGATCACAACTAGGGTTGTGAAAAGATTTTGACGGAAAAAACCGGTTTTTGCCAGATTTTGACAGAATTTGACAGATTTTGACGTCAAAATCTGTAAAAATCTGTCAAATTCTGTCAAAATCTGTCAAAATCTCTTTTTTACCATGGCAGAATCTTTTTGTATTGGTGAAAATTAAAATTTTTTAAATATATATAATTCTAGAGACCAAAATCTATATTTTTGTCTTTATCACAAATTTAAAAAAAATTTCCCTGACCCCCTACAAAAATTTTTTTGGTCGCGGGTTCGAATCCCGCTTGGAGCAGAATTTTTTTGCACAAAAAATG
>OZJO01028556.1:0-14912 GCA_900406225.1 Acrobeloides nanus | reverse complement strand
ACCCCAACAAAATTATTTTTGGGGGTTTTTGACCCCCTAAAAATTTTTTCAGAATTTTTCGATGCGCGCAATCGATTTTTCGCATAAAATTACCCCTAAAAATGATTTTGTTGGGGTTAAAGCTTATAATCCCTAATTTTGACGCAATTTTTTTCATTTTTTGACCCCCGGAAAATTTTTTCAGAATTTTTCGATGCGCGCAATCGATTTTTCGCATAAAATTACCCCTAAAGGGTCACTTGTTAAAAAATTTTTCTACTCGACCCTAATTTACACCCCCCCCTTTAAAAACGGATGAAAACTGACTTTTTCTTATACTGTACAAACGGCGCTGGCACATTTGCGGATGTACATTTGCGGATATTACATTTCCGGACATTAACTTTGCGGATTTTACATTTGCGCATGTACATTTGCGGATATTACTTTTGCGGATATCACATTTGCGGACACACATTGGCGGATGTACATTTGCGGATATCACTTTTGCGAATATTACATTTTCGGACTGAAAATAAATTTTTTGAAATTTACTACCTCTGAAGGGTAGTAAATTTCAAAATTTAGTTTTCCGTCCGCAAATTTAATGTCCGGAAATGTAAAATCCGCAAATGTACATCCGCAAATGTGCAAGCGCCGTACAAACTACAAAAAAAATTTTCTTCTTATAGACTGTACAAACTACAAATCCTGAACTCGGGATTTCCAGAAAAACAGACTTTAGGTCCAAAATTTTGGACCTTTTCGATGAAAAATCGTTATAGGGAATTTAGAAAAAATTTCAGGCAAAAACATAAGAGGGGACCAAGGCAATTTTTTAGTTTTAAAAAATTTTTTAAATCATCTTAATTCCCCTGCTTTTTCGCGCCTGTCGGCGCGAAAATTTTTTTGTTGAAAAACACCTTTTTTTAATCCGAAAACGCTCAGAGATTGTCGACGAAAATTTTGTTGACATTTTTGACGCAAAAATCAGCGCCACAGGCGAAATTTTTTTGAGAAATGCTTGTTTTTAAGCTGAAAATGCTCAGAAAATTACAATTTTTGTAGAAAAAATGAAAAATTTTGGACTATTTGGTGAAAAAAATAGGAAATTTTGGTCATTTTTGGTAAAAAAAATCATGGAGGACAGGCTTGCGATAAAAAATTGTGAAGAATTTTTTATTAACAAAAGTTTTTTCTTACGTCTTCATAATTTAAGAGATACTTTCTTGAGCGTTCAAAAATTGACTTAAGTAGTTCCAAGTTGAATTTATTTAGGGCACTTATTTAGAATACCCCCTCTGTGGGACATGCCCTTTAGTCGGCTCAAAATACAACAGGAAATTATAGTCTATTTGTTCCACAGAGGGGGTATTCTAAATAAGGTCACATTGTTCCACAGAGGGAGTATTTAGAATACTCCCGAGCTTCGGACAAGGTTTTGAATTTTTGCAGGAACTCGGATTGACTTGAAATAACTTTAAAACTTTTCCATGCGTTAATCTCACTAAATATATTCAACTTGGAGCCCGCTCGAATCGTTTAACATTTGTCGCCTGGGACTTTAGAGTGTTCAAGAAAGCGTCTCTTAAAAGTTTTTCGAACAATCCTCAAGATTTCTCAAATTTAACACGAAAGTTTTCTATGTTTCATATATTTTATATCGGATTATTTCTTCATTTCGTTTTTATTAGTCATAATGAAACTTCTAGCATTTTTCTATTTCATCATTTTCTAAAACTGCATAATTGTTCTCGCTTTGTTATTTACACTTTTTGTTTCTTTTGATTTAATAATTTTAATTCTTGATTTTAGTTATTTCTATCATTTCTACGCTTAAACTGCTATAAAAATGCAAATCTTTGTGAAGACATTAACGGGAAAAACGATTACGCTGGAAGTCGAAGCGTCCGATACTATCGAAAATGTGAAGGCGAAGATTCAAGACAAGGAAGGTATTCCGCCGGACCAACAGCGACTCATTTTTGCAGGTAATTTTAGGGCTAAAGTGCAGAATACGGTAGAAACTCGAAATTTAAAAAAATCGGTACCAATCCTAAATAAGCCATTTTTGACCCCCTCAAAGTGACCCAAAAATGTTCGAGCGACTTTTTTCTTTCACTTTTTTGGTCATTACTCATCAAAATAAAGCGATTGGTACCGATTTTTTTAAATTTCGAGTTTCTACTGTATTCTGCATTTTTTCCAATTTTAGTTTTTAAACAGTTGCATAGACCGTAATAAAGTTATTGGAAGGAAGATCCGTAAAAATTATATCGGTTTCCAAACCCCTTTTGTTTGGTCTTTACAAGGATTCATCCCGAAGTGTGAAATTGATATCGAAACCTAGCGCAAATTGTTCCCCATATATGATTTACTCACAAAAGTGAAGCAATTTTTTCTGCGTGAAACAACTTTTTATTTTCCCTATTGCTCCTAAGGGATCAATTTTTGGCGAAAATTTAACATAATAATTCGAAAACTTTTAATTTTTTAGCTAATTTTTGTTGAAAAATGATTTTTAATTACCAAAAATGTGATTTCAAAACAAGATTTGCAGAAAAATTAGCTTAAAAAAATTGAAAAATTTCAAATGATTATGTTAAATTTTTGTCACAAATCGACTCCTTGGAGACTATAGGGAAAATCAAAAGTTGCTCAATCAGAAAAAATTCCGTCACCTTTGTGTGTAAATCATATATGGGGAACAATTTGCTCTAGGTTTCGATATCAATTTTGATGTCACACTTCGGGATGACTTCGTGTTAAGTTACTTAACGTTTTTCAGGCAAACAATTGGAAGATGGCCGTACGCTCTCTGATTACAATATCCAGAAGGAATCGACGTTGCATTTGGTGCTTCGTTTGCGTGGTGGCATGCAGATTTTCGTCAAGACGCTGACTGGCAAAACCATTACACTCGAAGTTGAAGCCTCGGATACGATCGATAACGTCAAGGCTAAGATCCAAGACAAAGAAGGCATTCCACCGGATCAACAACGTCTCATCTTTGCCGGTTAGTTTTCAACTTGTTATTTATTGAGTGACCTCCCCATTTCTTTGATTGTAAATTGTTTTTAGGCAAGCAGTTGGAAGACGGCCGCACGCTCTCGGATTACAATATCCAGAAGGAGTCGACATTGCACTTGGTGCTTCGTTTGCGTGGTGGTATGCAAATTTTCGTCAAGACGCTGACTGGCAAGACCATTACACTCGAAGTTGAAGCTTCCGATACGATCGATAACGTCAAGGCTAAGATCCAAGACAAAGAAGGCATTCCACCGGATCAGCAACGTCTCATCTTTGCCGGTAAGTTTTAGATTTGTTATTGAGTGACCTCGCTATTTCTTTGATTGTAAATTGTTTTTAGGCAAACAATTGGAAGATGGCCGCACGCTCTCGGATTACAATATCCAGAAGGAGTCGACGTTGCACTTGGTGCTTCGTTTGCGTGGTGGCATGCAGATTTTCGTCAAGACGCTGACTGGCAAAACCATTACACTCGAAGTTGAAGCCTCGGATACGATCGATAACGTCAAGGCTAAGATCCAAGACAAAGAAGGCATTCCACCAGATCAGCAACGTCTCATCTTTGCTGGTAAGTTTTAGATTTGTGAAATGCTTTGTTCTCACTTATATGGTTATATACAGTGCCGTAAATATTTTTTGACATTCTTGAACGCAGCCTAAGCTATAAATATTCAGAAAAGAGAAAAATGACTTGAAAATTGATGAGGGACCTCTTTATCGACCGACCGATGAAGAGAACACCCTAATTTTTAGCCAATGGGGGAGTGAGTTGGTGGCGGGGAAATGCTCCTCCATGCCCTATTATGATGATTATAAATTTTTTTAGGCAAACAGTTGGAAGACGGTCGCACGCTTTCGGATTATAACATTCAGAAAGAATCGACGTTGCACTTGGTGCTTCGTTTGCGTGGTGGCATGCAGATCTTTGTGAAGACACTCACCGGCAAGACGATTACGTTGGAAGTCGAAGCATCGGACACGATCGAGAACGTAAAGGCGAAAATCCAGGACAAGGAAGGTATCCCTCCAGATCAGCAGCGTCTTATTTTCGCGGGTAAGTAGAACTTTGATGCGAGATTAGAGAAAATACAGGGTGAGCCAAAAAAAAAAACCGTACTTGCGTTTTTTGGTGAAAAATTTTCAAATTTTTTTTCATAAATCACCTTATAAGGGGTATTTTCATGTGAGAAATCGATTGCACGCATCAAAAAACCTTGAAAACGCTTTTTCAAAAAAATTTTCGCCAAAAAACGCAAAAGTACGATTTTTTGTCTCCTATAGATTTTTTTCTTAAAATTAATTTGAAAAAGTTATGTTCTAATTACTTTCTTTCAATTTTTAGGCAAGCAGCTTGAAGATGGACGTACTCTCTCGGACTACAACATCCAGAAGGAGTCAACGCTTCATCTCGTTCTTCGTCTTCGAGGCGGTTATTGAAGCGTTTCACCCCAGCACAATACCAACATTCAACTTATATTTCGTGTATTGAACTTTGACTTTCTTCCAAAAATGTGTAATAAACATATTTGAATTATATGAATAAAGTTTTGATTGATCTACTTGTTATTACATCTTTAACTTAGATTTATGGCAACTAAGCATAGTCGAAGTATTTCGAATTTTTCCAATCATCGTTTTTATCATCATTTTTTGGGACTGAGTGGTGAAGGAAGCATTTTCACGCGACGGGAATGTGTGCAATCGATTTTTACCCCTAGAAAGTCATTTTTCAAAAAAAAAATTTTGGGAGAAAGGACCGTAATTTGCATCCCCCTTTAAGCATAATGTTGATGTTTTATGTGCATTATGAACTTGAGTTTTTAGTTCCTTTATAACATCGTTAAACAAATTGTTCGTTTTAAATTCTCGGTATTCTAATAAAATTATAGAATAAAGGCTATGTTTACGTTTGTTTTATAGGTGATTAAATTGTGTGTGCCAAAAAGCTTCCGCGTTAATTACCGAGAAAACTAAGCTGTCTGAATAACTTATACATAGTGTTAAAGTGTTTTTTCGTAATAAAAGTATATTCTCACAGAAACGTTTCCGTTGATAACATCACTCAGTTAAAAATTTTTTAAAAGATGTCTAATATCTCTCATAGCTATGATAATTATTCGGGTTCATCTACAGTTGATGATATTTCATATTATGACTATGAAGATCTCTGGCCTAAACAAGACTTGTTTTTATTAGGATTCGTATGTATGATACCTATCCTAATAGGGTTACCTATATATGCTATGGTGTTATATGTAAGCAATATTTTTCTACAAAAATATAGGATGTGTAATTTTTCGAACAAGGAGACATGTATATAAAATTAATGAAAAATAGAGCCTTTTGTGTTTTTACAGCATGTCCTGAATTGCTAACGTTTTCGAGATAATCGCGTGTGAAGTTGGCAAAATTCGAAATCTGTGTATTACAACGAAAACATGTATTGTGTTGATCTAAAAGGTTTTATATTGGATCATTCGGAAAATTTCTTCGGGTGTTATGTGAAAAACGGTAGTAGCCCAATTTTCGTGAAAAAAATTCAATTTTTGAGGGAATTTAGTTTGATAAAAATGATCGAAATTGACACTACTGTTTTTCGATGCGCTCTATCGATCCATTTTCAAGCTTTGGGAGTGCGCGCAATCGATTTCTCGCATCAAAATTACCCCTGGAATTCCCCCTCGGAGCCCCTAACGCCGCCACTAACAGTAGATACGCGTTAGACAAGATTTTAGTGATTTGTTTTGTAGTTGTTCACTTTCTGTCACGAGTTTAATTCACAACTATCTTATCGAATGATGGTATACTATGGCATAGCCGATATGCTACAAATGTGTTACTACGTTTATTGGGGTGTCACGATGTTGTTTTACACTGCTTTCGGCTATGAAATCAGTGTGGTAAGAGACATAGAAAACGCTCACATGGTCAGTAATTCATAAAATTTTCATTCAGATTACCGATTCCATTTACTACAGCGCTTGGACACTAGTCAATCTAATGATTTTTCTAGTAGCCTTGAATCGTTTCGACGTTTTCGTTCCAATTCCTATAGGATTGAATCGAAAAATTGCTTTCAACGTAAGCCAATCACTTTCTTAGTTCAACATACAAATACAATATTCTAGGTAATTGCTGTTGCTTTCGTTCTGATAGCATTGGGACAGGCGATATTAGGTTTAATCCCGGGCTTTAGAATGTACTCGTTAAGACCTATGGGTCAGACATACGAAGCTGGGATGTTAGCAGCATATTGGTATTTTGATCGGATTAACTATATAGCACTTAGTGGAGCTGTTATATTGTATTTCATTTCGTTCGTTTCAGTTGTAATCAAGGTCAGTGATAATCACGAAATAGCCACCCACCCTTGGCCATGTTTGACAGGCACATAGGCAATGGGCACCTGAGGCGGTGAAACACTTGCTGACGGACTTTTGCGGATTTATTTTAAGTTTTTTAAAAAGAACTGGAGGCATTTTAAAAAACGTAAAATAAATTCGCAAATGTCACACCCGCAAAAGTCCGTCCACAAGTGTTACACCGCCCCCTGAAACCGAAAACTTTTAAAGAATTTAAAAAATGACATTTTAGCGTCGAATCCTAACAATATCGACAACGAAACTTCTAACGAAAATAGAAGTCAAAATGTTATTACAAACAGTTATACCATGCCTAGTTAAAACTTCCTTGGCAGCCGTCTTAGATTTTGCTTATCCTCAAGATCGTTTAGGAATTGCTATTATAACATTTATAACTTTCTTAGAAGCTAGCTATACTCCTTTTTTATATCTTTTGGTTAATAAGTGAGTGTAAGAGCTTCCACTAATTGCGTCTCAAAATTTTGGAAGCACTAATAGCAAGTTGGGGAGCACTAATTGCAATTAGTGCTCGTCTCGACGCGTATCGACGTATCTCGATGCGTCTCGACGCCTATCGATGCGTCTCGACGTGTCTCGACGCTGTTTTAATCTGCGAATATCGTTTTCAGGATAAACGAATTTTCGAATGTTGTCTTTGACATTTTTATGCATCTTATTGTGGGCTATAAATTTGCTGAAGACCACAATCGATAATTCGTTGACCCTAAAGAATAAAACCGTCTTAACGCCATCTATGCAATTAGTGCTTGTCGAAATCGTCGATACGAATTAGTGGAGGCCCTAATCGATTGGAGTGATTGTTGGGTTAAAAAAAGAAAAGCGACGAAATCATAAATTCAAAGGTCTATTTCAGATAGAAAAAGTTCAAATTTTAGAGCTTTACGAATGCGAGTCAAGAATCTCTACAAGAAGCTTCGCGCCTTAAACAAAGATTCTACAGTGTCAGTTAAACCATTCTCTACAAAAGTTTCCATTATTACACATGTATAAATTCTCATCTATAAGGGGTTACTAGGCTTTTCGGAAGTACATGGTGATTCCAAAGTTCGTGGACACTTTTTATTTCGATATAATTTGTTGAATATTTATCAGAAAATCACCCATCTGGGGGTAATTTTATGCGGAGAATCGATTGTGCGCATTTTCGGATCATGAAAAATTATATCTGGCCCCTGGATTCAGGCAATTTTCGCTTCATTATAATACAACCTTCTCTTGTAGCCGTGGGCTCTCTTGAAGAATCGCAAGAATCGAATGAAAGAAAAATCGTTTGAATCAGATTCAGGGAAATGTTTTAATGCTTCGATATTGCGCGCAATCGATTCATCTCATAAAATTACCCTATGAAGATGATTTTTAGAAAAAATCTAAAAAGATTCCTTAACTTTGAATAATGGAAGGCTGTGATGTTTGAAGCGAAAATTGTCTGAATCAGGGTCAGATAAAAATTTTCATGCTTCTAAAATGCGCATAATCGATTCTTTGCATAAACAAATTGCTAAATAAATTGTTGAGAGTTATTGTTTCATGAATTTTAAAAAATTTTTGTTGTTCTCTATTTCTATATAAAGATATAGAACCAGCATAGATGTAGGGCGGATCGCATATACCATTTGTACCTATGGCATATACTGTATGCAAATACTACCAAAGTTTTTTTACAATAAACTCCCAGTGAATTGCTCATGACGAAACTCGGTGTTCTGAAAGGGATTTTCAAATACGATCAAAAAAAAGTTTCTCAAAATTGAATTCGAGGACGGAAAGTAATAATGCCCGTATCTCAACATCATCTATGAGAAAAATATGGTATTCCAACATCCAATACGAGAAAAATACAGTGTTTCAACATCAGCTACGAGAAAAATACAGTAATTCAACATCACCTACGATAAAAAAAATACAATATTTCAACATCCCATATGAGAAAAATACGTGAATATCTCCTCACTGTAAAATACAGTAATTTGAATTAAACCCGATTAAAACAGATTTTCCCTGGAAAATCTGTTTCAAAGGCAACCATACTTCTCGCCCAAAATCAGCTCGGCCAAACGACATCTCGCCCAAACTACAACTCGGCCAAAATACTTCTCGCTTATACCAATCGACTCTACTTGATGAGAGGAATATTTTAGCCGGGTTGTAGTTTGGGCGAGTTGTGTTTTGGCCGAGTTGCAGTTTGGGCGAGTTGTCGTTTGACCGAGTTGATTTTGGGCGAGATGTAGGGTCGCCGTTTCAAACAGATATTCCCGGGAAAAACAGTTTTCCCGAAAAACAGATATTCCCGTAACATATAAATGATTTTTTAATTATTAAAAAAATTTTTTCAATATTTTAAGTTGCAAAACAAAAAAGTGAAGTTACCAAAAGTGCCGACAAATAGACGTTAATCCCATTTTACGTAAGAAACATCGGTTATTGTTTCATGTCGTAGCCAATTGTGGTCCATGAGTTCCAAGCCCCCGCCCAAAATGAAAAAAATAGAAACAATTTGTACAATAACAGAAATTATAAATAAACAATTCGTTTTTGAATGTTATATGGTAATATTTAACAAAGGAGTATAAATTTTTTATTAAAAATTAATTTTAAAAAATTATCCAAAAGAATATACGCAAAAATATCCATAAAGTATTCCGGAGCAACCATAGATTCCCCATCGATAATCATTATGAATAACGCCACATTGATCTTTAGATAGAGTAGAAATATCAAAATATTTATAATCTAATTTAGTCGAGTCCATCCATGTATAATTTCCATCATTTTGAGGATCGTGTAAGCCGATCCATACTATACCATTCTCATAAATTTGCGCCTCAAGTAGTAAAACTAAAAGTTATATTAATCCTAACTACAGGGTGGCGCACGAAAGTGTTCACAGCAGTATTTTGACGATATCTCAGCTATTTTAAAAGCTTTTGTAATAAAATTTTTTTTCAAAATACTCCACAAATTTATCTCTACAAGAATAAGTAAGAATTTTATTATGAAATCTCTATTTTGAACCCTAAAAATGTTAAAACTCACATACAAGCGGTAAAAACCGCTTAAAAATTTTTTTCACGTATTCAGAAAGTAGACCTCAAAAAACGGTAGTTCCCTAAATTTCGTCGAAAATTTTTTTCTCTATTCTAAGGTAGCTATTTTTTGTTAAAAATTAAAATTGCACTATCTCAAGATAGAGGAAAAATTTTTCGCCAAAATTTTGGGAACTATCGTTTTTTGAGGTCTACTTTCTGAATCAGTAAAAAATTTTTTTAAAGGGGTTTTTGACCGCTTGCAAGCGAGTTTTTGACATTTTTAGGGGTCAAAATGGGAGTCCCAGAAAAAATTCTTCCATATTCTTGTAGAGCACGATTTGTGGAGTATTTTGAAAAAAAATTTTATTACAAAAGCTTTTAAAATAGTCGAGATATCCTCAAAATACTGCTGTGAACACTTCCGTGCGCCACCCTGTATATACAAGACAAGTATGTTTGTTTTGTGATTGTATGTGTAAGCTATCTCTTACAGGTTAGAAAAGAATCCGCTACTTTCAAAACTAAAGTTTCTATCTACGGTTTTAGAAAATTTTTAACGCCATTTTTATTTTTGTACTAGGTAACACGATAGTGATGCCCACGAAAAAATGTTGCAACTTCCGTCCGGTGTTTGTGAATGGGGGCAATTAGCTCCCCTTCCTTACACGGCTGTAATAATCTAATGGCATAACTTACGTTGAGCTAAAGATTGTTGATAGTCGTTATGAATTGAAATTAGATTAGCACCATAATCTTCACAATTTAACAATGCATTAGGCCAAGCATAACCATCTTGCATCTAAAAATAGAGCTAAAGTTTACGAGGATTAAAAAACCTTCTTTGATATTAACTTTAAAATAGAACAGAGGTAACCAAGCCGAGCGGCTACGCCGCTCGGAAATAAACCGAAAATCGATTCCCGAGCCCAACACCAGTGCCGTAATAAGGGGGTACCGGGGGGGGGGGACCAGCCCCATTTAACATTTATTAGCTATTATATGAGTACTAACATATTGTATACACCCATTAAAAACGTTTGAAAATGTAGTCCAGCCAGGATTTGGACATGATTGAGATGCGTTGGTGTACTCACATACATAAGGTTTACCAACGGTGCATTCGACAACACCCCATTTACCGCTAAGAGGAATTTGAACAATGCAATAACTAGATGAGTTATAAAGAGGTTGTCCTAAAAAAGTTTATGAGCAATTGTCAACATATTATTTTTCTTTTTGAGGATACCATTTACATTTTTCACCAACTTTTTTAGTCTTTTTTTGAGTCAAAAGACTATAATTTTTACCTGGACCCCAATTAGTGTATTCAAAACTTTCATAATCAACCCACGTCCAAAAAGCATTATATGTATTCAAATTATTAAAGTAATATCCACCGATCCAATAATTTTCAATACCCACTATCGGTTTTGCTAAGTCGGCAAGAAACTTGTTTGTAAATGCATCATGAATAGCAGCTAGATGGCCACCTTGTTGAGCACAATGTGCTTCAGCATCGTAGAAATTACGTTGATTACTATAGGCAACATAACATATGTCATTATACAAAGTGCCATTTGGTCGACAATTGGCAAAAGTTGAAATAAATAAAGTAAAAAAACTAACACAAAATAGCAAACACGCCATATTTAATTGCTATATAGAAATGAAATGTATGAATAAAATTATACAGTTGATCAGTAATGGTACTTAATTTTTTATTAGTTTTAGAATTATAAGCGTTATTATGTAGTGTTATCAATGAGCTTTTAGACTTTAATTGAGTTTGTGGGTGTGTAAATGAATAGTTATTAGGGTGTGCTGGTTTCGAGAGCTGCCATATTTTCACCCCCTCCAAGAGGGTTGGGGACACTTGCGCATCCACATTTGCGCATGTAACATCTGCGCATGGGACATTTGCGCATTGAAATTTGCGCATTGAGTTTTGTGCATTGAAATTTGAGCAGGTAAATTTGCGCACGGGACATTTGCGCATAAATCCAAATCGATAGTACCACTTCCTTGAATATCGATGGAGTTTCCACAAAGGATGATGGTGTCAAGCATGATAAAATCAACATAAGTCGAGTGGTTTGGGCCAAATTTGTAAGAACTTTGTAATAAAAATCAGGAAAAGCCCAAAAATTGCTATATAGTTGGTATAAACAACTTGGGCGGAGACGTTTCCAAGATGTTCATGATTACCAGCAATTGTACAGGGTGTTCGGAAATTATCCGACCCCCTATAGTAAGATATATCTAGATACTTCTTTCGCCATAACATTTGATAGGAACAACCGTACGCTGAGATCTTGGTGTCATTTGAAAGCTACGAACGTGAACTTTAAAAAGACAACAAGATCTCGATGTATAGGTTTGGAATATAATTCTTTTTAAAAAAATTTTCCTGACCCCCTACAAAATTTTAAAAAATTGAAAAATAGAAAAAATTCTATTTTTGATAGGGGGAGCCTAAAATTCCCGAAGTTTTGATTATATAATAGGTGAAACTGCGCGAAATTATTTCATTTCAAAACTAATAAACAAGTGGGTTGAAAGTTATAGGCCAAACAGATTAACCAATTTTTTGTTTATTTATTAGCTAATTTTTTTATGACTATGTCAGATTATGTCTTCGTTACTATTATTTCAACAGATTTAATAAAACATTCTTTAAATTTTTTCATGCGATGATACTGATATTTATATGTTTAATATAATGAGCCATTTTTGAACTAGAACCGGGAAACGAGATCCCTTGAGCTACTTCGGCTCAAGTTTTATAAAATTTTAAAATGAAAATCTCTTGAGCGCCTTCGGCACTCAAGGGATTTTCATTTTAAAACTAATAAACAAGTGGGTTTAAAGTTATGGATCTCAAAGTTTTTTCATTTTTCGGTTCAATTTTTTTCCATTTTTAAAATTTTTTTGACTTAAAATTTCTTCTAGATGATACTTTTATTTTCTTATTAATTTACACCCCATTCAACATGAATATAACTACTACAGAATTCATGAAAATAATTACCACAGAATCAACTAAAACTCATATTATTGACTCGATCTCATGGGAACACTCCACCATTTTTGTTCCTATATTATTTGTTGTTGCTCTTTTCACTGCCATTGGAAATACGATTTTGCTATTTATTATGTTAAGGAGTAAAGGATTTAGAAAAACTTATGTCAATTGGTTAATGATATTTTTATCTTTTGCGGATAATATTTACGGTAAATTCTGTCCCTCGTCCTGACCCTACATTCACCCTGTCCCAGACTGATTTCCAATCATAAAAGACTTGGGAAACAAAGTTTTTGCACTGATCAAATGATACTTAACAAAATTTCTGACCCGGACCCTGAGGGGGTCATTCCCTCCACAAGTGGGTCTTCGAAAATCCGATCCGATTGCACGACCCCGTCATTGCATGACTAAAAAAGGTAGCGCTTAGAGAAATGTGTCGTTCATGGCCGCGCGTCATGCACGACCCCCTTCTCTCAACCCCTTGCGCTATGCACGACCCCGGGTCTTCGTTCGAAGACCCTAAAAGACCCGTTGTACATGTGTGATTCCCTCCCCTAGCCCTCACTCATATGTGTAAAAATTGGGTGTTAACTCTCTCATACGGTCGGCTGAAGACTGTTCGTTTGAGGGGTTGCCATGAGTTGTTGTCCGAGAGTACCCTCTAGGAGCTTGAGAGGGTTGGGAGGTACCTCGTACCAACCCAATCATGGAGGTCCGCTCCCTCGGTTCTTGCCCACATTAACTCATTTTTTTGTTAAAAAAATCTTTTATTTTTAGCCTATAGTGTAATTTATATAATAATACATAAAAATTGGATAATTGGAGTAAATGATTGGAATCGTTTTAAATGTATATTAGAATCAAGTTCAAACTTTTTCGGATTGCTATTTGCTTGCATTATCATTTTATTTATGGCCTTTGATAGATTTGTGGCTATTAATTTTCCTATATACTATAAGACTTTGGAAGTTAGAGTGAGTTTTTTTAGTTTTTTTGAATTTTTTGGGTTTTTTGGAGTTTTTTGGGTTTTTGAGTTTTTAAAGTTTTTTGAGTTTTTGAATTTTTTTGGAGTTTTTTTAGCCTTTTCTATCTCATTATAGGTCTCAACGCTTTGGACAAAAATATAGCATTTATCTAGAGAAAAAGTTGCCTCTAGAACTACTTTATCATCGAATTATTCAAAAAATTTAGAAACGAGTCCTCATCACATTTGCCATTACCCTCATATGGGACGCTATTTCTATGTTCTTACTATTCTTTCGAGCAAACATGAATGAAAGAGTACCCCTTTGCACGGGCTCTACCTCAACTAGCGGAGTTTTTGGTGTTTATTTCTCCATCATGTCAACAATGATTGCTATATTAGTTATAGGTTAGTCTTTTTCTTTATCATAAACTTGTGCATTGTAGGACTTCATATATCTGTAATTATTGGTCTCAAGATAGCTTATAAGAATCGAGAAAAAAGATTTATAGTGAAAAGTCAACAAGATGTGTTTAGAAGAATTTCTGCTATCATTATTGCTTATGTAGTCTTTTGGGCAATCCCTACAATGTTTAATTTTATCGTGACGGTAAGGAAATGACATGAGAAAAAGTAGAAAAATATAAATTTTAGTTTTTTGTCAAAAATCATTTCTTAAGAGTACCGTCTGAAATTTTGATGGTGATTGGAAGTGGGCTAAATTCCTTTGCAAATTTGATCATTTTTTATGCTAGAAGTTCTGAAATTAGAAGGCTTTTCATCAAGCTATTGCCGAATGGTATTGTAAAAAGATTTTTAAAGAAAACTCAAGAAAGATCACCAGAAATGAACGAAAAGATACGTGTATGGACAATATCAACTCGGGTCGAACCCAATAAAATCAATCTATAGTCAATTTTTTCACAAGAACAAAAATCTGGTGTATAAAATGATGTAAATTGTTTATGACTTTATAAAAATTATAATATTTGTTAACACGCTCTGGATGACTTGAAACTTGTTATGCGAACGAAATTAGATGTTATGAAGAGTGCTATGTAAAAAATTTTCTCAAAAAGTCCACTTATATGGGGTATATTGCCTCGTGGACTCGTACCATAAAAAAGATAAAAGCTAAGGATAAAAATCCGTAGCTAAGAATAATCCGTACCAACAAAACTAGCTGCAGCTACGAATTTATCCTTAAAGGACCAGTCCAGTAATTGACAATCATATGAAAAAATGATATATTCGGAAAGATTATGAAAAATGGAGCATTTTTTGTTTTTACGGCATGTTCTGAATCGTTGTAGTTTTCGAGATAATTGCGTTTGAAATTGGAAATTTGTTATTAAAAGATAACATCAGAATAGTGTTCCTCCCATGATAACCCCCAATGAAAATCAACTGATTTGAAATAAGGTAAAAAATTAACCCCTCCGGTCAGGATTGAACCAGAGAAGTCCAAATCACAAGTGGTCGAATCCACGGCTCCATGTGTCCCC